>JALDNG010002288.1:0-40376 GCA_024349245.1 Neodontobutis hainanensis | reverse complement strand
ATGTGTCTAATGTGTGCTCTTTTAACCATCCGATCTGTTGTAGATGTGGCGAGCCTGCAGTCATGATCAGATCCCTCACAGTCACAGCAGCAGAGGAGCTGATTGGTCGAAGGCAGTAGAGACTGAAACGTTCAGGACTTGAGTGGGAGCCGTCCACAAGGGCACTTCTCAGAGACCGTCTCTTGTGACCAACTCTTGTGGATCAGCTGCTGCTGCAGTAGTGAGGCAGTGTGTTTTACTGAGTTCAGAGGCTGTGGCTGAATCCAGTTGAACAAAGTCAGAGTTAATGCAGAATAAGTTCTGATAAAACCAAACAAATTCTCTGGGGTCATCTGTTTCAGACGCTAGTTCAGTAGTGTACTTTCCCTCAACGGTTTTAACCCAGAACCAATGATCACTGGGTGTGCAGTAAACAGCCAATAGCAATCAATCTTTAGGGGAAAGGGGGCGGGGCTATACCTGCAGTAAAGCAGGAAGCAACAAGGTCACAGCTAAAATCAGGAGACAAATTCAGAAAATATTGTAGAAGAAAATAAAATATAAATTCAGAAAGCCATTTTTCCAGTGAGTGTTCAGCTGGTGCCTCCCCTTACCCAAATGCAGCCTACTTAACTAAGGCATTGCCCTAAAGAGTGCACTTACATTTCCTTAGTGCTGTTATATCAGTGACCATAGCACTTGGACAGCAGCATGTAACAAATCTACTGTTGTTTATGTCTCTGACAGCACCGTCTCCAAGCTGCAGGATATCTCTGTCCTTCACTTTTGGCATAGATTCTCTGTCTCTGTTTGCCTGGTGCTTTTCCACAGATTCATGTCTCCCGTTTTCCGTAGAATAAGTAACCTCAGTCAGTGGTTGGAATCTGTTTTTAGCTGGATGTCTGGTGAGGCTCTTGTGATGCCAGCATTCTTTTTTTGAATCCAGTGCTGCTTTGGCTGGGCACCAAGTTTATGCCAGGTGGCATCATTTTGTTTAAATCCCTTTGCTTTGCTCAGCTTTGGAAATGACACTGTATCTTCCAAGTTTAAATTCACAGTCTTACCACATTGTGTTTCCTGAAGGCCTCTTTCAGATTCCAAAGCAAAAATCTTTGTTTGTAACTGATTTCCTGTTGATATTTCCAAAAGACTAATAAACAAAGTCTTTTGGCAGAAATACTTTGTTTATTAGTTGTTTTTACTGCAGCTCATCGTGGCTGATTCCTGTTCAGATATGTATATAAACATTCAATGTTTAGTTTGAAAGTAATTTTTTTTTAAAGTTTGTAACTGCAATGATTTACCATGCCGCTAAACATGATGTCCACAAAGGTGGACAGAGGGACATAGTTTAGATAAAAATGTTTATTTGTCATCATAATTGCTAACATCAAAATGCGAGAATTTGGATGATTTTTTGTAGAAAAAAGAACAGACTACAAACAACTTGCAAACAGATTAGTATTGCAACAATGCTACTTGCTAAATATTGCAAATAGCATTGGTAGCATTAGCATAAATACATCTACATATTTTTATTTCATTTTTCTCTTGCTTTTATTTTTGCAAGTTTTATCTCTGTCGCAAGCTACAGAGTTATTCTTTTCATTTGATGGAAGCAAATCTGAGGTGGAAGATCTGTCAGATATCGATGATCCTGTGGGGGATCCTGAATATCAACTCCCATGACAGGAGCTAAGCAGCTGTGAGGACAGTAGTGGGTGTGAAGACCCCATTCCACAGCCTTCTAAACCTATCAGGGGCGTAAACGTCTGCATGAAGAATATGAAGGACATGGTTCTGATGGGGACAGATCCAGATCACACGCCATACGACGCTCACAGACACCGGAGGATGATCCTCATGTCTCAGACAATGTTCCTGAAGATACAACACCCGGACCAAGCCCTCAAGAACGGTCCAAGAAAGGGCGGGGGATGCGATGGAGGGGTTCTCTGCTAACACTAAACCAAGCCCAGTTTGAGCACGAAGAGGACACTGTGCAGGGCAGAGAGGAGTGGACCCCACTGGACTACATAAACCAGTATATTGACAAAGATTTGATGAAAACGATTGCAGACTGCTCCAATGCTACATATTTGGCCAATAGTGGAAACCTACTAAACACATCAACTGATGAAATATATAATTTTTTTGGTGCCTGTATTTTAATGTCTTGCATACCATATCCTGAAATTAGGATGTACTGGTCCAAGGGTTTGAAACTGCCTGCTATCACTGATAAATTCACACGTGACCGATTTTTCCGACTGAGGGGATCACTCATTGAGTGCTCATTGATGATGATGTTCCACAGGATCTGAAAGACGCTGATAAATTCTGGAAGGTGAGGCCTTTTCTGAAGCGCATCCTGGAAGGTTGCAGATCTCAGGCTCGACCAGAATGTGTTTCCATCGATGAGCAGATGATTCCATTTACAGGAGCTTGTCCGTTCCGACAATATCTCCCAACGAATGAAAAACTTTGTTTGCGCTACAGCTGATGGTATTGTGCTGGACTTTGAAATGTATCAAGATGCAAATGCACTCCTTGAGCAGGTGGAAGAATCAGAGGATCTGGGTTTGGGAGCGTTGGTGATAGATCGTCTGTCTCAAACGCTGCATCCTAATACACGTGTTTACTGTGATCGTTTTTTCACATCAATCCAAGGGATGGAGCGCATGATAAAGAAGCACATGTATGTAACTGGTACAGTTATGAAGAATAGGGTCGCTGCAGCAGTGCAGAAACTACCACTGACAAAATGATGAAAAAAGATGGCAGAGGTACCTCAGCACAAGTTACCACTGAAAATGGAAAGATCTGCGTAGTGAAGTGGTATGACAATAAACCTGTATTGATGATGTCTGCAGTTCATGGTAAAGAGCCAGAAGACACCTGCAAGAGATGGGACAAAAAACTTAAAAGATATGTGACCATCTCACGACCAGGTATTGTCCGCGAATACAACTCCAAGATGGGTGGCGTTGACCTTATCGATAGAATGATGAGTTACTATCGCATGTGTGGCCGTACAAAGAAATGGACACTGCGGATGCTAATGCACTTGACAGATCTGGCTTTAGCCAACAGCTGGCTACTGTACCGCAGAGACCGCACTGTATGTGGCTTGCCAAGGAAGAACATCATGCAGTTCCTTGAATTTCGTATGGAAGTGGCCATGACCTTCTTGGCTCAGCATGACAATGACAACTCTGACTTTTCAGAGCAAGAAGATGACCCAGATGTTTCTGTTCAAAGAAAAGTGCGTCAGGTGGAAGCTATAACCCATGTTTCAGTCCGCAGGAGAGGTAATGCACATCTGCCAGAGGTGGCAAACCTGAAAAACGCGACACGCTGCAGAGCAAAAGGCTGCTCAGGAAAAACTCGATTGCGGTGTGTTACATGCAAAGTGTTTCTCTGTTTACAGGCAGATCGCAACTGTTACACACTGTTTCACAAATAATTTTGAAGTTACAGTTTTGCAGTGCAATTCAAAAAAAGGTTCGGAATGTCTGAGAATGTGTTCATTTTTACTATGTTACAGACATTCCTGTTTAACTGTTTTGTATTGTACACAGGGGCAGAATAGTTTCTCATTTTGTTTTTCGCACTCAGGAAAAATGTTGCTTTGTTTAGGCATGAAATAAATGGTTTGGCACACTATTACTCAATTGTGACTTTATTGCATTTTATCAAAATTTATCAAAACGTGGACATCATATTCTCAGAAATATTGCATTTTATCAAAAATTTAAACGAATGTCCACATCTGTGGACATCATTTTACTCAGAAACTACATCACGTAAAATAATTCTTTGTTTTTACAATGATTGGGTCCCAATCATTCTAAATAGCATGTAGTAATAGTGCATGTCCTGGCTGAGTTCGGGTCTTAGGAGGTTTAAAAAGTAAAAATAAGTAAAAACATCTAGTTAAAAGAAAGTAAAAAAGTATTTTTTTAGTTGATTATAAATCACTGGCTAAAGGTGGAATTAAGTTATGAATAATAAATTATGAAGCAGGGAGCGGTTATATTGAAGAACAAAAGAAAAATGGTTATTTTTTATAAATAAGTTAAATTAGATACACTTTATGGCGTTCAACTCTGGTTCAACCATTGTTGTGCTTCTCGCATTAGTTTGTCTAATAAATTCATTGACGATGTCGTCCATTGATGGCGTGATAGCGTCTCGTGGCAGGTCAATCGGGCGGCGTGGTTCAGTCTGGCTTGTCTCATCATTGATCTCAAGTAAATATTTAAGTCTCCAAAGACTTGAAGACAACGTCTCTGAGCTGCAGACATTTATCTTAGATTATTAAAGACACTGCTTCAACCGCAGCTGATACACAGCAAGTAAATGGTAAAGACCTGACATTACATTTGGACCTAATTAGTACAAATACAAAAAAATTCAGGTGTATTTTTTAATAAATCAGAAAAAAATTACTATTTAACATAACTATTTTTGTTATAGTGTTCCAGCAGAACACAATGATGGTTATTTATTTATTTTTTAATGTATGATATCATGAGACATTGTATTGTATTTTAAAGAATTTGAACAGAAATGAATAATCCAAAACAAGAGGCTTAATTGTATTAAACACATATTAACAGCACTTATTTGAGCTTCATTTGTCTTTCATATTGTTATGTGTCCACAATATTTTGTAATATTTGTCTCTTTTGTTAACGTTTTCATGGCTTTCATCTCTTCTTTTGTTATATTCCTCATTTCTTAGTTCTGCCTTCTGGTCTTGTATAGCTTTGCATGCTAATTCTGTTCCTAGGAAATACCAAGCCGCACTAATGGAACCCCTTAAAAGAAGAAGCTCGAGTAAGAAGAGGCTCCAAAAGCTGAAATATAAGGAGAAACCAAATAGCGACTTTACAAGTGTAAAAATCATGTTTACAGCCTGGTACAAAAGATGGCTCCGGTCTCTAGAGCTGTTTTTACTACGTGACAACTCTGAGGGGGGTTTTGATTAATATGTTTGTTTATGGTTTCTGAAAACTATTGTTTTCCTATGGAGTAAAAGCCCAGATGTAACCGCCATTTTATTGCGCTGTCATAACAACAATATCGGTGAATAGGGGATCAATGGGCGGAAAACGTCTATATATTATAAAGTCACTGGGAAATACTCATATGGAATTTTTTAGGTGTACAAGAAAAATTTAGTCTGTGGGATAAAATACTATATTTGGTTTAAGTTAAAGGGCACTGTGAGATTTTACTTACCCATTTCTCTGTTATGTCGTACTTATCCTTCTCTTTCTTTTCTTTAGTTGAGATGAGTCCTTGACGTTCTTCTGAGGTGTTATGTTTTAATCCTTTGGAAGGGTTTTTGTGTGTTTCATATGTTTGTCTATAAGTTTTTGTAACTCCTTTTCCCCAGGTTATTTTTGTCTGAAGTGTCTCTGTTTTTCCTCTATTTCCATAACAATATTGTTTACCTTATTCACTGTACAATGAGTCCTTTCATTTAGCAATGCTTTCCAAGCTTTGTTGATAATCCATTTAGTGTTCTGTGTTGGAATTGTTTTTTTAAATCCAGGTTGGGTGGTGTTATGTCTTCATCCCGGCACTGTGGGCTGAATCTTAGGTGATTTTGGTAATGTGCCGTTTTTCCAGTTTCTCAAAGATGCGGAACTCTATGATACACAATTGTCCTTATTCAATTATCCACAATTATTAGTTATTCGTAATAGTCTAGAAATGTTTATTTGGTTTTTCATAAAAGTTAACTTGTTTTCTTATAATAAGACCAATGTTGTAAAATGTTTACAGTGACATGTTTTGATTCTAAACTTCCTGCAGTCTTTCTTTTTCATGTTAAAATGTGAATAATTATGGTGTGCTCTCTTGTGCAGATGGCTGGGTCAGGAAGTCAATCCACAGAGATGCCAGCACTTGGTCGACCATTTAATCTTGAGATGCTGTACAACTGCAGACGAGACAAACATGTCCCTGGTGAGGGCTTTTTTACATTCTAGATTCATTCATTCATTTTCTTCCACTGTTAGGGGTCTCAGTGACTGGAGCCTATCCCAGCAGCTTTGGGCCTGAGGTATGGTTCACCCTGGACAGTGGCCAGTTAGTCGCAGGACTAACATTTAGAGACAGACAGTGACAGACAAACATTCACTCTCACATTCATTCACTAGGGACACTTTAGAGTTGCCCGTTTCCCTATACATGCATGTCTTTAGACGGTGGGAGGAATTGGAGTACCCGGAGAGAACCCACGGTAACACATGGAGGACATGCAGACTTCTCACAGGCTTCACATTCTAGATCAAAACTTAAAATAAATAAATAAATAAAAAAACAGCTGATGCTGATCATTTTGTCATTTGTCATTTTTAAACAATAAATATTGCAATGTCAATGGCAATTTTTTTAAAGGCATTTCTAAGACTTGAAAGAAAAAAAATCATGAAAATCTTTAATTTACCCCAAAATACACAAACTCCCCAAATCTGATGCCATTTGCTTAGACAATTTAGCTTAATAAAATTAATTAGAAAGATACAAATGTTGAGGGAAGCAGGAGGGCCTGTGTCTACATCCCAATGCAGTTTGTTGTACTTTTGGTTCCTGATCTGTTACTGTTATTACAGTTATGCCCAGCATGGACCCAGCCAACATATTCCAGTTCATTTCACCTTTTTGCTCTCAGGAGGAGATAATTTTTTAACATGTGGAGCACCTTACAGTCATGAGCCACGGATATGGCGTCAGAATTACGACAATAGTCGACACGGCGCAAATATTATGACCACGAGCAAATTATTTCAATTCACTTGTATAGATCTGAACTCTCCACGCGCATATTATTGTTTCACGCACACAATTTAAGCAAGCCCGAGCTCTACACAGAGCTACAGGCGTAATAAACACCCACACGCATGCGCAAACAGTCTGCTCTGCGCTGACGATCAGCTGCAGCGCCGAGGCCAATATTACCCGTGTGAGGAAATATTCTGCGTGCTCGTAGAAAGACTTTTGGCGGATTGGGGCGGAACTACCGGTGGCACTGACCCTCCTGTGATTGGTCACCTTTCCAGTAACCCCGCCCCTGATGCCTTGGCCCTCTTGCACTATATTGATTTACGGCAAGCAACTATATATATATAAATATGGATGTATATATGGATCTACTGTGGCTCTAAACAAACGCGTTTAAAAATATTTTTAAGCATTAATTACCTCAGCACACTCCAGTACTGTTTAAAATCTCCGACGATCTGTGGCAATTAGTTGCTTGCCGTAAATCAAAATAGTGCAAGAGGGCCAAGGCATCAGGGGCGGGTTACTGGAAAGGTGACCAATCACAGGAGGGTCAGTGCCACCGGTAGTTCCCGCCCCAATCCGCCAAAAGTCTTTCTACGAGCACGCAGAATATTTCCTCACACGGGTAATATTGGCCTCGAGCGCTGCAGCTGATCGCCAAGCGCAGAGCAGACTGTTTGCACATGCGTGTGGGTGTTTATTACGCCTGTAGCTCTGTGTAGAGCTCGGCTTGCTTAAATTGTGTGCGTGAAACAATAATATGCGTGGAGAGTTCAGATCTATACAAGTGAATTGAAATAATTTGCTCGTGGTCATAATATTTGGCGCTGTCGACTATTGTCGTAATTCTGACGCCATACACGGAATTCATGAGTTAAAGTCCCACAATGATGGATTCCAGTCCTTATGGATTGAGTCCACGCTGTGCTCTCCCAGCATTTCTTCTTTTACTCTTGCTCCTGCTGAGCCTGTTCCAGCCCCTGCTTTGGCTTCAGAAATCATGTAATACAGTTCACTATCTTTTCAGACCAGGAAAGTTTTCTGGAGATGCTGAGAATTGCAGAGGGTTTTCTTGTTTAATGTGGACTACTTTTTAAACAGCAGCCTGAAGCTTTTCCTACGGAACATTCGAAAGTAGTCTACATTATTGTGCTCCTATCTGGTTGAGCTGAAGCTTAGGCTACATCAGAATACATGGGCAAGCAACTCTTACATCAGTTGACCTTTTTTTAATCACTCTCAAAAATAATTTTTGCCGCTTAACCCATGGACTTGATACAGCCCAAGCCATCCTCAGTTATGACAAGGCAGTCGCTGAGTCGCGGACTATGCCATTGAGTTCTGCACTTTGGCAGCAGACTGTAGCTGGAAAACTTCTTCTCTAGTTCAATACTTTTGATTATGGACTTGATGCTATTAAGATGGTGGGATGCTTGAGATGTTTGGAGTCTCCTAGTGTTTCTCTACTACTAACAAGGTCCATCTCTGTGCCTTCCTGTCCCTGAAACACTCTCCTACTGAATGAAACTATGAGGAAATCGTAAACTCCTGGCAATAAATGTGGCTCTGGAGGAATGGTTTCATTGGATTGAGGGTGCAGATATTCTTATCTGGTTTAAACAGACCACAAGAACTTGAAGTACATTAGGACAGCCAAGAGGCAAGGAAAGGCAAGGCAATTTTATTAATATAGCACAATTCATTCACTGGGTAACTCAAAGTGCTTTACAGGAATAAAAGACAATTTACAAGATTTAAGAAACATAAAAATCATTTTAAAAGAAGAGTGCAGATAAAAACACTTTAAGTTGTAGACTGAACTCCTGGCAAGCCAGGTGGGCTCTGTCTCTTAATTAGATTTTACTCGATCCTATCAGTCTGGCTCTAAGAAGGTCAAGCCTGATACTTTGTCTCTCATGTCTCCTCTTCTCCCACCATTTTGCCATCCTCCCATGTGGTGGGGGCAGTCACATGGGAAGTTAAGAGGCAGGTCAAACAGGCCACTCCTTGTTCGCCTTCCATCTTATAGTTTGATGTACATGCTTCATTGTCAAACAGCAGCCTTTCTTGGAACAGACAAAACGTAAGAATCAGGCTCTTGTGACATCCCTGTGGTGTATAGTATCTCAAAACCACTCCACCTGGAGCAATTACATAATGTGGGTAAAGTATGCTCATAACACCTTGCCTTCCTCTGAAGAGGAAGTGGGAGTCCCCTCAACTCAGACCCTCATCCAGTGCTGCAGGAGCATCTGGCGTGGGGCTCCTTTGTAACTGCGAGAAGTACAAGAAGGGGGTCAACCATCGGCGGGCTCCTGCTTCAATCTACCGTCCAGGTCAGCCCTCGCCCCAGCCCTCGCTCCAGGTCTCAGGTTTGGACTGCAGCTAGCAGCCCAGTTCCTTGTCTTGGTCTCCAGTCACCGGCTCGGCACCAGGCTTTAGCGCAGCTCTACGGCTCACTCCAACGCTCAGCCCAGTGTCTCGGCTTGGTCTCCAATCACCGGCTCGGCTCCAGGCTTCGGCGCAACTCTACGGCTCGCTCCAACTCTCAGCCCAGCTTCCCGGCTTGGTCTTCCGTCACCGGCTCGGCACCAGGTCTCGGTTTAGCTCCACGGTTCAACTCCAACTATCAGGCCAGCTCCTCGACTTGGTTCCAGTTCACGACTTCACTTCAGCCATCAGCGCAGTTCCTCCGCATGGACTACAGTCTCAGATCTCCTATCCAGCTTCCTGTCACTATCTGTACTTAAATAAAGAATCACTTACCTTCACTGTCTTGTGCGCATTTGAGTCCTCAGTCTCACATTACAGAACGATCTGGCCAAGATGGACTCAGCCAAAGCAGAGAAAGTAATAAATCGATTCACCATTATTGAAGAAACTCTTCAAAATCATGCAGCCCAAATGAACACTATTTCCGCCGGGTTCCAGCAGATTGTGTCTCAACAGGAAGACGCCTTCCAGGCCATGTCAAATCAGATCCATCTCCTGACTTCTCAGCTAGCCAATATTCCAAAGACCACAGAGAGTCTGGTCTCCGTTCCACTTTCAGATCCTGTTTCCCCGGTGGTTCAACCGATCCCGGTCCAGGAGCCTCGGGTCGGGACTCCAGAACGTTACTCCGGAGAGGCAGGTGGTTGTAATCCTTTTTTGGTAAACTGTTCAATCCTGTTTGCTCTGCAACCCCACACCTTCGCCACAGAGAGAGCCAAGGTGGCCTTTGTCATTAATCACCTGACGGGGCGCGCACGTCTCTGGGGAACAGCAGAGTGGGAGAGAGATGTATCCTGGGAACACCACTCCATGTATTTACCACTTACCCAAAATACACAAAGAAGAAATTCCACTATGACCCATAGTAAGCAGCACAGATTCAGCCAAACACCTGGCCACCATCTTGGCTCCATTGGTAGGCCACTCACAACACCATATCATCATCTCACAGGACTTTACCAACAAAATCAAACATCTACAACTAGACACAGATGAGATGATTGTCTCTTTTAAAGTCACATCACTCTTTACCTGCATACCCACCAATGAAGAGCTTGTGGTTGTAAGGAAGAGATTATTACAGGACACTTCGTTACAGGACAGGACAAACCTAACCATGGACCATATTTGCAGTTTACTGGAGATATGCTTGAACACTACTGATTTCCAGTTCAGAGGTAAATTTTACAGACAAAAACACAGCTATGCCATGGGATCACCTGTCTCCCCGATTGTGGCTAACCTGTACCTGGAGGAAGTAGAAAACAGAGCTCTGGTCTCTTTCTCAGGTGCAGTGCCCAGTCAAGTTTATAGGAAGCCAACACACACAGATCAGTATTTGATGTTTGATTCCCACCACCCACTGCAACACAAGCTGGGAGTCATCAGGACTCTTCAGCACAGAGCACAAGAGGTGCCCACAACCTCAGAAGGTAAATGGAAAGAAGAACAACACATTCGTAAATCTCTGAGAGACTGTGGATACCACCAAATGGACTTTCAACAAAACCAAGAGGAAACAGAAACCAAACAGACAGGAACCAGAGACAAAAGGGAAGGGTGTAGTTGTCCCTTATGTGTCTGGTTTATCTGAAAAACTTAAAAGATTTTCTACAAACACAACATTCTGGTCCACTTTAAACCAGGTAACACGCTGCGTCAAAAACTGGTCCATCCTAAAGACAAGATCCCCACAAACAGAGTAATGTAGTTTATGCAGTTCAGTGAAGAGTGCAGTGACAGTTATGTCGGTGAAACTAAACAACAGCTTCACAAGAGGATGTATCAGCACAGAAGAGCCAATCCTGGAGGACCTGAGTCTGCAGTTCACCTCCACCTCAAAGACAAAGGACATTCCTTTGAGGACAGCAATGTCGAATTTTGGCCAAAGAGGCCAGATGGTTTGAGAGAGTTGTGAAGGAAGCCATTTTTGTGAAAAAAATGGAAAAACCTTTGAACAGAGAAGGTGGCCTCAGATTCATGTTGCCTGGCATTTATAACAGTGTGTTGAAACCTAAAACAAAAGAACCACACCCTAGAACAATAAACACAACCCCTGAATGGAACAGTGTCACTAACGACTCGCCTGAGCCTTAACGACTCTCACATCAGGAGTCACCCTTTCCTTTCAGAGCTAACAAACATGAGACCAGACTAGTCTGGTCGAATCAGGTTTGGTTTCAAGTCAAACTCCTCCCTCTAGAGATATAAGCTCAGCTCTCATACCAGTAGATTTCAGAATTGACTAAGTCTCTTGGAATAGAGACGAAATGTCTTCACCTTGAAAACCGAGTCCAGAAGCTTTTACTTCAACCTTTTTCTCCAGGTTGAGGGACAACCGCTCTACGACTGAGCCACCACGCTCTGCTATAGCCCATCTGGGTTTGACGGGTTGTGTGTTCAAAGATGGTATTCTGCAGACCTTGACTGAAACAGTTTAACAGGTGAACCTAATAAAGTGGACGATGACTGTAGATATTAAAAAAGTTAATAAAACCAGATTTTTAGGTGTAATAATAGATGACACTCTCAGTTGGAGACCACACATCAGGCACATACATGACAAAAAATCTAAAAACATCTCAATTATAAACAGAATTAAAGAGTTTTAGTTATGTATGCTTTATTGTTCCCTTGTACTACCATACCTTACCTATTGCTTTGAAGCTTGAGAAAATCACTTCACAAAATTACAATCCTTGGATATAATAAAAACACTATCTTATTATTCTTGCAGTTCAAATTGTTAAAATGAAATAATCTTGTACAACATGCCACAGCACAAATAATGTTTGTAATAATAATAATAATAATAATGTAATGACATCCAACCCCAACAGTGAATTTGATATAGTGTCGCCTGAATCAATCTCTGGCAAGTCCTCATCTTTGGGCGTTGAAGCATCACTAAAAGCCAGTTTCCTTAGTGGACTCGTAGAAGTTGGAGGATCAGCTAAATACCTGAATGATAAAAAAAAATGAATGTTCAAAAAATCAGGCCAGAGTTACACTGAATTACAAAACTGCTACACAGTTCAAAGAACTATCAATGAATCACCTCGGAAGAGGAAACATGAATCATTCTTATGTCTTTGAGCAAGGCTTAGCAACACATGTAGTGACAGGGATCCTTTACGGAGCACAAGCCTTCTTTGTGTTCGATCAAGAAGTGTCTGAAACTGAAAACCTAAAAGACATTCAAGGAAATCTTGAAATGGTCATGAAAATTCCCCAAATCTCAATCAAAGGAGAAGGGTATCTGAAAATGGAAGACACGGACAAAGAAAAGGTGGACACATTCTCCTGTAGATTTCAGGGAGATTTTGGTCTCGAGCAGAGCCCAGTGTCTTTGGAACATGCTGTCTGTTAAAGTCTATCAAGACCTGCCTAGACTTCTGGGCCCCAAAGGAGAAAACGATGTTCCAGTCAAAGTGTGGCTGTTGCCACTCACCATTTTAGATTCTGCTGCTGTTGGTACATCAGATAAGTTCAAGATGTGTTCAGGAAACACAGAAAGTCCTGGAGAACTTTGATGATTTGGAAATGAGGTGCAAAGACCTCCTAAAAGCCACTACAGTACAACAGTTCCCTCAGATAGCGGAGAAAATCCAAAACCTTTAAGACATTATTGTAGCGTAATATTTCTATGTTATGGGTTTGTTTTTGTGTACTTAGGTACTTATTTACTTCAAATGGGTTTATGTTACTTATCTTAGGATTTATAGTTATGCATGGATGAGAATATGTTATGATAATACAGCTAGGAAGATAGGAAGGTAAAAAACGTGATGTCAAAATGTATAGTTAAAATCATAAGTTTGTTCTGCAAATATACACAGGGAAAATTTAGTAGACAGCACAGAGACACGGTGTCTGGAGATCCAGGTTTCAAAGGATAAAAAGGCCGATGAGGAGGGGTCCTCAAAGCCCTAACAAAAAATGAAAAATGAAAAATGTATAAAAGCTTGGGTCTACTGTACAATAATTACTAGAGCTGGGTGTCTACTCGGGTCATTATTGGTTGGGAAACAATAAAGACTCTATGACATTGGACTGGTTGCGTGGTTGTGCATTAATCCATACGATTGGGCCAAAGACTCAGAGGTCAGTTTTGGACACGACATTATGCTCTGAGTTTAAGGTAGGATTCCAAGAAACATTGGCAACAAAACTTCCAGCGATCCGTGGAGGAGGAGAGGACGAGGCTGAACTGGCGAGTATCTGAAGAAGAGCTGCGTCTCCTTTCAACATTGAAAGGCTAAACCAGTGGATGAACGGTAGAAAGAGTGAGGTCTCCAACATTAAATCTCTGACAAATATGAGGAAAAACACAAAAATCATTTCTCAAAGGAACTGTTATGTGTTATATTCTCACTTCACTGGGAAGTGCTGACCCGTACCTCTCTGCTTTAGAGAAGTACCTGAAAGATGTTGAATCAGACAAACCTGGTCCATGGGTTCAGGATGGTGAGAAGGAACAGTGTCACTCGTTAAAAGATGTGTGTGACGCTATGAGACACAAAACTAAGCTTGTTATGGACGTTGCAGAAGCCAACAAGGACAACGAGAAACAGTGGTACTCTTCAAAAGATGTGATACAAAAGGCAGAGCTTTTTATTGACTTCACAGAGGCCAACCAGGACAACGAGGACATTAAGTTCCTGCCATTGAGTTCAATAGATGAGAGCCACAAAGGTTCAACTATATATTTTTATGAAGAAGCAATTCACAACAACAACTTTAAGCCACCTTCAAAACCTGAGAAAGTAGCTGTAGGGGACATTACACACAACAGGGTGACACTGAGGATCTCTCCATCTAAATCTGGAGCTGAGGCCGTCACTTGTTACAGAGTTGAGTACTGTGTCAGTGGACGAACGTCTCCAAAAGACTGAGCCCAAAGCTGATGAAGTCACAGTGACTGGTCTGAGTCCTAACACAGAGCACAGCTTCAGAGTCAGAGCAGTCACAGCAGAAGGTCTGGGCCCTGCTGCTCAAGTCAACACTTCCATCAAAACCTTACCTTGTAGTCCACCTGGAAAACCTGAGGCAAAGGCCAACTCCAGTGAGATATCAGTCAGCTGGAATAAACCAGCTGAGGTTGAATCTGGACAAGATGTCCAGAGTCTGAAATACAATGTGGAGTACAGTCAAACTGATCAGGTTCAGTGGGAACAAAAAGAGTCTGATTCTGAAAAGGTGTTGATATCAGGACTTCAGCCAAAGACAAAGTACACCGTCAAGGTTCAATGTGACACTCCTTTTTATCTCATAACAACATCTACGAGAAATTCCAGTCCGGCTTTAGAACAGCCCACAGCACTGAGACTGCTCTCCTGAGCGTGCTTAACGACCTGCTCCTAGCCACTGACACGGGCAGCCCGGTGATCCTTGTGCTTTTAGATCTCACAGCAGCCTTTGACACGGTAGACCACAGGATTCTGCTGTCACGGCTTGAGTATCGTGTAGGCATAAAAGGCACTGACCTGAAGTTTTTCCAGTCCTACCTGGCCAACAGGAGATTCTGCGTCCAGTTGGGAGAATTTACATCATCTGTTGCCCCCCTCACCTGTGGGGTCCCTCAAGGCTCTATACTAGGGGCTATCCTATTTTTGTTGTATATTTTACCCCTAGGGGAAATCCTGGTTAAACACAACATCTCCTTCCACTGCTATGCTGACAATGTCCAGCTGTATCTCCCCCTAAAGGCTGATGGCCAGGCTGCAACCCATTCTTTGCTTGACTGTCTGTCTGACCTCAATCCGGGTAAGACTGAAATAATTATTTTTGGCAAAACTTCCCCGGCCTTCTCCACCAATGGCCTGGGCCCACTCGCATCTAACGTCAGGCACTCTGTCAGAAATCTGGGGGTGATCTTTGACATTGCCCTCAAGTTTGAGCAGCAGGTCAGTGCAGTAGTCAGGAAAAGCTTTTTTCACTTGAGAAATATAGCTAAGGTCAAAAACTAGCATTGACTGGCATTGACCTTTCCCAGCTTCGCCGCCTGCAGTTGGTTCAGAACTCAGCCGCTCGACTCCTCACCGGTACAAAAAAGCGAGAACATATCACCCCGGTCCTCGCATCACTTCCATCCGTTACCGCATTGATTTTAAACTACTACTGACAGTCTATAAATCTCTCCATGGTGCAGCCCCCACATACCTAGCAGAGCTTCTCCACCACCACATCCCCTCCAGAGCACTACGGTCAGCTGACCTCCTGCTGTTGGAAGTGCCCAGGTCCAGGTTAAAAACCAAAGGGGACAGAGCCTTTGCAGTAGCAGCCCCCAGACTCTGGAACTGCCTCCCCCTCCACATCCGTGCAGCCCAGTCTCTAAACACTTTTAAGTCTCTCCTGAAGACTCACCTCTTTTCTCTAGCCTTTGATTAGAGTCAAAGGATAGCGAAAGGCTTACATTTTAACTCCTGTAGTTATTCGTATTGTTGCCTTTCCTTATTTCATTTTAATAATTTTATATATTGTGATTACTATTTCTTCTTTGTCTTCCTTTGTTTAATGCACTTGGCATTTTGTTGTGAAGCACTTTGGTGTGGCTCTGTAAATGTGCTATATAAATAAATTTGACTTTGACTTTTGACTTGACTGTGGTGTCAACGGCAAAAAAAAAAATGAGTTTCAAAAAAAAAAAAAAAGTGAGTTTCAAGGTGACCGTTAGCACCACAACATTTACACGTCTCACTGAGAGTTTATTACAAAACTCTGAGAAAATAAGTTCTCAGATACCACAGATACCACGATTTACAAACTCCCTCTGACAGAAGAAGATTTGGTCATTCCCAGATGTAAAAGGTTTGTTTTTGGCAAAGATAGCCAAAGGGAGAATAGGTTTATAATACTTGTTGGAGCAAAAGGATCTGGGAAGACCACTCTCATTAATGGCATATTCAACTACATTGTGGGCGTCAAATGGAACAACTCTTGTCGTTTTAAGGTCAGAAAGATGATCAGTGGACCCACCCACATTGTGTTGTGATGATTAAGCAGAAAGGCAAATCCATAACTTTCAGTCAGACCTCTGAGGTCACAGTGTACAAATTAAACCATCAGGATGGATTCCAGATCAATTACTCACTGACCATCATAGATACTCTAGGCTTTGAAGACGTATGGGGCAGAAGAGACACAGAGATTACAGAGCAGAACCGTAAAGTCTTCACTAAAGGGGTCAATAATATCCATGCTGTCTGCTTCGTGGCTCAGTCTTCTTTAGCCCGACTCACTACGGCAGAGCGCTGTGTGTTTCAAACTGTGCGCTCCATCTTTGGTTGTGTTATGGAAATTTTACATCCTATATTTCATCCAATTATTATTTCATTATTACTGTGGGTTATTTTGTTCAGGCCCTGGCCTTCAACATAGACCTAGTCATATTACCACCTGGCTTCTGGGTTGTAGGTCTCTAGAGGCGGTTACCATCGTCACTGTCCAAGGCACTGTCTGAACCGTCTGATATAAAATGCAATGTAATGTTTACTTTTGGGAAGAACGAGAGCAAAACCCTCAGCCTGTAACTGTGTCTGACATGTATTTTGCTTAATTCCTTGCAAGGAATAAAACCTGACCCTTTATTCTAAAATCATACTCAGTCTCCTTCGTCTGCTCATTTAATCTGTAAAGGAAAGTAAAATTATTATAACATTTGGGGGCTCGTCTGGGATCCCAACACCTGTTTCCTTCTCGTCGTCGGAGGATCGGAACCTGAACCATGCATGGGAAAACGCTGACCTAGAGCGTTTTTGAAAAGTCCCGAAACTGCGCTCTTCAAGCGGTGCGGGTCAGACCATCCGCTCCTTCGGCGCAGGGGGGGAGCAGT
Source organism: Neodontobutis hainanensis (assembly GCA_024349245.1). NCBI lineage: Eukaryota > Metazoa > Chordata > Actinopteri > Gobiiformes > Odontobutidae > Neodontobutis > Neodontobutis hainanensis. Next base: position 23,269 of record JALDNG010002288.1, on the reverse strand, counting down.
GACGGGAATAGTGAGCAGAGACGAGAGACAGATCTTCGGTGATTGCATGTGTTTATCTACATATTTACATGTGATTATCATAACGGTAGAAGAACCCTGAACGCTGTCCGTCCTGTGGGGCGGGGGGAAAAAGCGTGTGTTTTGTGTCAAGACCTTACTGTATAAGTGTAAGTGAGGCCATAACGGGACAAGTTTGATGTTAATCGGTGTTAAAGACTGTAATCTTGCTGGATTGTAAGCTGACTAGATACCTTGTGCTCTGTAAGTTTTTATGTGATTCTGGAAACTGAGTCTTACGTAGGCCACGTATCATTCTATGCGAGATGGGATTAATAACTACGATGAAGGGCATGTGGTCTGGATGTGGCTGGTCCGGTGAGGGCAAGATTTGATACAGATCAGCAACACGGGTCCTAACGCCGTGCTCTCATTAGACTGGCCTTACCTATGGGCGCCGGTCAAAGGTGTGTTGGACACACAGGTAACTCGAGTATGGACTATTATCGAGATTCTTAGCCTAACACCTTTAAGTGAGATAAATAGCTCCGGAGTCCGTGGGACTTGGTAAAAAGCAGGCCTGCTGGTACTGGGTGATTCACGGATGTGTGATTCACTGCTGTGTATCGCTAATGCTGCTGTGATTGGCTGCTGCAGTGCTGGAATTTGGTCACTGTGTGAGACTGAGAAGCAGTGAGAGAAAAAAACAACAAGTGTTTATGAAGTGGATTTATAACCTTTCTAACCCTTCTAACCTCTTCTTTTCCTTTGATAAATATTGTTAAGATGGAGTGTGATTGAGAGTGTGATTGGGATACGAATGTGTATTGATTGCATTTGATTAGTTTACTGTGAAAAGTGATTCAGTCAGAATAATGGGTGCTAAGGCTAGTAAGCCTGATGGTGACGCTAAGTTGATGCAGCAACTTGACCCAGATAATGTAATCCATTTGAGCAAATGGCAAGCGAAATATGGATTCTCTGGTAAATTACGAGTAATGGACTGCGAAGAGCTGGTTAAAAATATTGTGAACAACAATGTGCAAAAAGGTAAACAAATGCAGGTAGGACTGCCTCAGGCTCAGAAATGGCTTATTGAAGCGCAGAAAAGAAGAATAGGCAGACACCAGGAAATACAGGAGAAATTGAATAGAGAAAAGGAGGAAAAACTTAGAAATGTCGCAGAAGAGAAAGCTAAACAAATTAAAGAATGAAATGATGAACAAACTGTAACCATCTCAACTTATCCTTCTTTACATGCATTCTACCGCCGAGAACAAAAACTTGAGGACGACCTGGGTCCCAGCACAACATCTCCTCCTCCCTATCCGAACCAGGACCAGAATCAACAGGTCGTGGTACCCGCACAACCCTCCGGCGCTTCACAATTGATTCCTGAAGCATTGTTGCCACCAGCCCAGCCACAGCGTTGGCCTCGCCCTCGTCCCGCTGCCTCTGAAACAGCAGCGGCTTGGTCCTCTCCTGCGGGGCAGGAAGCAGGGTGCTCCAGCGGAGAGGACAGACATATAACACGAAGCGGTAAGTCATTCTATCCTACTACTGGTACTACTAAATATCCTGAATTGAAAATAGAACATGACCCCGCTGAAACTTATCCATTAATTGAAATGCCAAATCCGGGAGCGGGTCAAGATGACCAGCCAGCTACAGTCCGGGTTTATAGACCGTGGACAGAGCTCGATGTGAAAGAGGCAACGGCTGACATTCCGCACCCGAAAACAAATACAGGAGAATTTAAAATAATGTTTTACAGACTCTGTGAAAGTTACAATCTGGATACGCTTGAAATAGAACGTGCTCAAAGAGTTATGTTAAAAGCTGACTGGTGCTTAGTTAAAGACACATGGGACCCACTGGTTGATGCAAAGCCAATATTGTATAAACAAGGTTTATGGGGTACTCGTGGAGCTACTGTTGACCAGAATAGTGGATCATTACCGCCGAGCAGATTATTCTAAAATAGCTCATTGTAAACAAACCGACGAAGAGTCAGTGCTTGTGTATTTTAACAGATTAAAGGAAGTGTTCGACACACACAGCGGAATAACTCAGCCTGTTAATCAGGAAACCTCACCATATGCTAATCAGCTAAAAAATGCATTCCTATGTGGAGTAAAACCTGAACTTGCTCATTTTGTGAAAACATCAAATTGGATGGGCGACAGTGCCTTTATCAATGGTAAAGGAGTATGCAGTGCATGCTGAAAACATGGAAAAAGAAAAAAACAGTAAAAAGAGAAAACGAGTGAAACATTTATAGTTGTGAATTCCACTGACTCTGATGTATTTTTTCGAGGAAATGTTGACGAACAAAGAGGCAAGCGCAGAGGAAAAGGAGGGGCCAGGACTGGACGTGCGTGGCGTGGCGTGGACAGCGATGTGTGCTTCAACTGTAGTCGGAGAGGGCATTGGGCAAAAGAATGCAGAGGCCGAGGCAATCGTAACAGATCAGGGAGAGGAGGGAGAGACCGTGCTTCCCCGGGACCTAGGCTTCAAGAAAGCCAGTCCTGACTAACCGTTGGTACTGAAGGTCAGATGCACACACAAACATACAGTCCTAACTATCAAAGCAATAGTAACATTAACGAGGATGTACAGGGGGAAATTCTATCTCTGGACAACACTGAGGTGTTATTAGCTTATGAACAAAAAACAATGATAAATCTTGTAATAGACGGCTATTTCATTGAATTCCTTTGTGACACGGGAGCGTGTAGATCAATTATTCGAAATGAATGTGCAGACAGGAAATTCACAACTCATCCGTTCAATGTACTTCGAGTTAAATCTGCGACAGGACACATTGTGTCTGAACCACTTACACATGCGTTAAAAGTAAGTGACCCACAAACTGGTACTGAAACAAAAGCTGCGTTTGCAATCTCCCAATTATGCCCAATAAATTTATTAGGACAAGATCTGATGGCAGATCTTCATATCGGGGTGGTCCCAACACCTTACGGTATGAAAGCAATAAGAGTAACAGCAAAATCAGCAATGGAGGACAGTGTCCAGCTTACTGTGGACACAGAGTTCTCAGAATGATTTGTGCTGACACAAAAGGAGGAGGAGGCCTTAGCAGACATCCCTGAGGGATTGTGGTCTAAAGGTCCGGCTGATGTAGGATTAATTAAAGAAAAAAAATTACTCCTAAAGGGTCTTTTCGACCATATCAAAGACAATATCCATTAAAAAAGAAAGCTGAAGACGGTATTGCACCTTTAGTGGAAGCACTAAAGAAGTCTGGGGTGATCAGAGAGTGTCCAGACTCTCCATGTAATTCACCTTTGTTCCCTGTTAAAAAAGCTGCTCCATCAACAGGATGGAGAATGACACAGGATTTACAAGCCGTGAACAATGCTGTAATTCCAAGAGCACCTTTGGTGCCAAATCCAAACACATTGCTGAATGATTTAAATCCTTCAGCAAAAGTTTTTACAGTTATTGATCTAGCAAATGCATTTTTTTCCATCCCAGTGCATCCAGATTCACAAGTTTGGTTTGCATTCCAGTACAAAAATCGCAAGTTAACATTTACACGTGCACCCCAGGGGTACTGCGAATCACCAACGTTATTCTGTCAATCAATAACTGCTAATTTGTCCAAATTTGACCCTCCACAGGGCAGTCAGTTAATTGTGTATGTGGATGACATTTTAGTGGCCTCAGGAACAGAGAAGCAGTGCAGAGCAGACACTCTGGCTCTGCTCACATTCCTTTTTGAACAAGGTTACAGAGTAAGTAAAAACAAACTCCAGCTGTGGAAAAAATAAGTCAAATATTTAGGTTTCCAACTCACACACAATGGTAAACAATTAGATGAAAACGGGAAGGCTGCTATTTTGAAGGCACCCAGACCTGTAATAAAGAAACAAATGATGTCCTTTTTGGGCATGACTAATTTCTGCAGACAATGGATACCTAATTATGCAGAAACAACACAGCCACTACAATGTTTAATATATGATGTCCCAATGGCAGCACAAGATGTCATTCAGTGGACTGCAGAGGGCGGCTTTTACTAATATAAAACAAATATTAGTGGGAGCATCAGTGCTGGCTCTCCCAGACTACTCAAAAGAATTTATTCAAACCTCTGACTCAAGGAGGGAGACTTCGGAGGGAGACTACGGCCAGTGGGGTACTTCTCATCACGTTTAGACCCCATTTCACGTGCGATGCCACCGTGTCTCCAAGCTGTCCAAGCAGCAGCTTTAGCTGTTCAGAGCTCAGCTACACTGGTTTGTTCCATCCAATAACACTGAAAGTATCATATGCAGTTGCAGTGTTATTGCTTCAGAATAAATTATCGTTTATGTCTCCAGCGCGACACTTAAGTTGTATGACAATACTTATGACACAACCTCATTTAACCATTGAGCGGTGTAACACTCTGAATCCATCTACACTGTTACAGAACGAAACATGTTTGTTTAACTGAGACGGCACAAACAGTACTACCAAGACCGGACTTAAAGGACATGCCTTTAACTTCAGCGGACATTGTAATGTTTGTAGACGGCTCATGTAAAAAACGAATGGACGGGACAAATGCTTCAGGATATGCAATCGTGACTAATGACCGAGTTCTTAAATCTGGTTCATTACCAGCACACTACTCAGCACAAGCAGCTGAACTAGTGGCTTTAACCGAAGCATGCAAACTGGGAAAGGTTAAAAAAATCACTGTATACACTGACAGACAATATGCCTTTTCAACTTTACATGTGTTTGCTCAACAGTGGAAAAACAGAGGGATGATCACTTCCACGGGCAAGCCAATCACACACAAAGATTTAATCCTACAGCTATTGAAAGCCATTCAACTTCCTTTGAAAGTAGCGGTTTGTAAATGCACAGCACATACATCTAAAATAGTTTCCCTTGGGAACAAAAAAGCAGATATTGAAGCTAAGAATGCTGCAGGAAGGCCACCAGACAAGGACTCTGTGTACGCAGCAGTAGACACTACAGACCATATTGAGCAAGACTAGTTGAAAGACATGCAGTCAAAAGTACCAGACTCTGAAAAACAACTCTGGTTGAAGAAAAATGCTACTTTAAACAGCTCATCTGTTTGGGTTGACACTGAGAACAGACCGATACTACCCAAGGCTCTTTTCAGATATGCTGCTGTTTTGAGCCATGGACTAACGCATGTCTCAACAGGGGGAATGGTATCGATGATAAATAAATACTTTGCAGCATATGGATTCCAAAACTATTCCAGAAACTTTTGTGCATCGTGTATTATTTGTTCTAAACATAACACGCAAGGACGGCTCAGGCCATTACCAGGACGTATACCGGAGCCTAGTTACCCTTTTGAATACATATCCATGGACTTTATTGAACTGAACAAATGTCTAGGGAAAAAATACTGTTTAACCATTATTGATTTGTTTTCTGGTTGGGCAGAAGTGATCACAACAGCAACTAACGATGCACTAACAGTGGCGAAGGCACTGGCCACAGTGATTGCACCCAGGTTTGGATTTCCAACACAAATTTATTGTGACAATGGTTCCCATTTCAGGAACACAGTGATATCTGAACTATCACGGATTTTTTCCATACAAATGAAATACTTTACCAGCTACCACCCTGAATCAGCTGGAAGGATTGAACGGCTGAATGGAACAATTAAAGCTAAGCTCAGAAAAGCAATGGAGGAGACAGGAAAGTCTTGGGTGGACTGTCTCCCACTGGTAATTTTGAGCTTACACATACAGCCAAGTGTTAAAGGGATCTCACCATATGAAATACTGTATGGCAGACCCTACAGAGTTCCAACTATACAGTTGAAGGGAGATAACACAGAAGATACTGAACACATTTCAGACTACATGGCTAAAATGTTGAAATGCAAAAAAACTACAGTTTCTACAGTTTCTGCTCCCACAGGACAAGTCGAAGCTGGAACTCAACCTGTGGAGCCAGGGGACTGGGTGTTCATCAAGGTGTTGAAACGAAAGAACTGGTCCTCACCACGTTGGGAAGGTCCATATCAGGTTCTACTATCTACTCCCACGGCTGTGCGGATTGCTGAGCATGGTACTTGGGTACATCTAACTCACTGCAAAAGAGCCAGAGTTCCGAAGTAAGATAAGTACTCAGACACCATGCAGAACACCGTCAAACCATGGCATCCATATCGCATGACTGGGTGTGGCTTCAGAGGCACCATATGCATTCTGTTAGCTCTATCCCTCATAATTACAATACCCATAATATGGCATTTCGAGGCACCTTCCCAAACCCAAGTAGAGCAGAATGGTACTGTACTTGCTAGAGGGAAAAGGGAAGTAGGAGATAACCCAGACACAATTCTGACGATAAATTGTGTTGCTCAAATTGATTGTGTTGCTCAAATTGATTGTGTTGTTCGATTAATCTCTGCTCTGTCATAGACTGTGAAAGAAACAGAGAGTCATCCTGGATTGGAGCAGTGAAGTATATCTGCATCACTGGAGGTCACAACGCCTGTGATTCTTGGAGTAATGTAATTGCAAACACAGGTCCCAAGGACTGGGGATACAATCCTCAGCCTCTCTCCTCACCGGACCTGAAACAAAGTTTGACTGTAACCGAGACACTGAACGGACTCACCCTCAACCTGAAACAACCAAGGGTGGGAGACTCACACATGTTTGTTATGGGGGTTTACATCACGGGGAAAGACCCACTGGGCCTTTTTAGAATTAAGGTTACTAAAGCTATTGCTAATACTGATACAGAGACTGTCCAACAAACCATCTCTGTGGAAACAGGTTATGCCGAAAAGAATGAATGGATTAATTGGTTGGTATATACTGTTGAACAAAATGACCCAAAGCAAAACTGTTATGCTTGTGCAGGAGCCAGGCCTCTATTAGCTACAGTACCGGTTTTTGAATCACTTCTCTTTTGGTTGGTAACCATAAATAAGAATGTGGATTGGATTAATTACATTTATTATAACCAACAGAGATTCATTAATTACACCCGCGATGCAGTGGTCGGTTTAGCCGAACAACTGGACAAAACCAGCCTCATGACCTGGCAAAACAGAATGGCACTGGACATGATCTTAGCGGAGAAGGGGGGGGTATGCAAAATGTTTGGACAAGTTTGTTGTACCTTTATCCCTAACAACACAGCTCCTGAGGGAAGCATAACCAGAGCTTTAGACGGACTGAACACCTTATCACACGAACTGGCTGAAAACTCAGGCATACAGGACCATATTACATCATGGTTTGAAGGAATGTCCGGGAGATGGGCTGGAATTCTGAAGTCATTGTTCATATCCATGACTGCGGCAGTCGTATGCTTAATCCTGTTTATTTGTTGTTGTGTTCTGTCATGTCCCAACCTCGTGTCTGTTGTATGTTTTGTAGTTGACTTCCTGTGTCTTATTGTGAAGTGTCTCACCCCTGCCTGTATGTCAGTTTACTTCCTGCCCTGGTGTCTTTCCCTCCACTGTGATTACCTGCTCCGCCCTAATGTGTTCCACCTGTGTCTCATTGTGTTCCCTTTATAGTCTGTGTGTTTTCCCCTGTCCTGTGCCGGATTGTATTTTCAAGCTGGATTGTCATTTTCAAGTTGACATTCTCAAGTTGTTGCCTCAAGTTTGTTGTTTCCTTGTGTTTGTTTGAATAAAGACTTTGAACCATAGTCCTCGTGTGGGTCTGCACCGTGAGTCCTGCCGGTCCTGAAAAGTTGTGTTCCTGACAGTACAATCCAGCCACAAATATGGACTCCGGACCCGGGTTTTGATGTCCTTCAGGTTCATGATCAACGCCTTCACCAAATGGAGGAGCGGGGCATCTCGTTCCGCCAGGAGATGAGGGAGGCAGCTATGAACCGTGAGCGGGCCTGTTCTCGCCTATTAGCCCAGATGGGGTTGTTAATGCAGCTGATGCAAGGGAGGAAGGCCTCACCAGAGTCTCCGGAGGTAGTTGATCCATACCAGGTGCCTGATTCTGCCCCGTTTGCTTCAGCTCCGCCTGATTCTGCCCCGTTTGCTTCAGCTCCGCCTGATTCTGCCCCGTTTGCTTCAGCTCCGCCTGATTCTGCCCCGTTTGCTTCAGCTCCAGCTCCAGCTCCTTCCGAGCCAGCCCCAGCTCCAGCTCCTTCCGAGCCAGCTCCAGCTCCTTCCGAGCCAGCCCCAGCTCCAGCTCCAGCTCCTTCCGAGCCAGCTCCAGCTCCTTCCGAGCCAGCCCCAGCTCCAGCTCCAGCTCCTTCCGAGCCAGCTCCAGCTCCTTCCGAGCCAGCTCCAGCTCCTTCCGAGCCAGCTCCAGCTCCTTCCGAGCCAGCCCCAGCTCCAGCTCCTTCCGAGCCGGCCCCAGCCCCAGCTCCAGCTCCTTCCGAGCCGGCCCCAGCTCCAGCTCCAGCTCCTTCCGAGCCGGCCCCAGCTCCAGCTCCAGCTCCTTCCGAGCCGGCCCCAGCTCCAGCTCCAGCTCCTTTCGAGCCGGCCCCAGCTCCAGCTCCTTCCGAGCCGGCCCCAGCTCCAGCTCCTTCCGAGCCAGCCCCAGAGCCAGCTCCTGACCTTGATCCGTCTGACCCTGATACTGCCCCGCCGGACCCTGCTCCGCCTGACCCGGACCCTGCCCCGCCGGACCCTGCTCCGCCTGACCCGGAACCTGCCCCGCCTGACCCTGCACCGCCGGACCCTGCCCCGCCCGTGTCTGTTCAATCGGATCCTGGACACTGGTCTGTCTCTGTCCACGGAGGGTTTTTGGCCGCCCGGTGTCGGCCTTTAAGGGGGGGGGTACTGTCATGTCCCAACCTCGTATCTGTTGTATGTTTTGTAGTTGACTTCCTGTGTCTTATTGTGAAGTGTCTCACTCCTGCCTGTATGTCAGTTTACTTCCTGCCCTTGTGTCTTTCCCTCCTTTGTGATTGCCTGCTCCGCCCTTAATGTGCTCCACCTGTGTCTCATTGTGTTCCCTTTATAGTCTGTGTGTTTTCCCCTGTCCGGTGCTGGATTGTATTTTCAAGCTGGATTGTCATTTTCAAGTTGACATTCTCAAGTTGTTGCCTCAAGTTTGTTGTTTCCTTGTGTTTGTTTGAATAAAGACTTTGAACCATAGTCCTCGTGTGGGTCTGCACCGTGAGTCCTGCCGGTCCTGAAAAGTTGTGTTCCTGACAGTGTTCCATGTCTCCGGGTCCTCTTGACGAGACTGGTTGACGCAACCTTTGCTAAGTCAGCGCTAACGTACAGACACTGGGCCACCGAGACAGACGATGAAGTGTCCATCCCAAAGGCAGATGATGATGACCAATCTGATTGGACGGAGACCTTTGATAATATATACAATGATGAGACCATGGTTTAACTTCAAGTTCCACAGCACCATGACGTGGCCACACTCAAGTCCTAAGGGCCGTATGGTTCACTGAATTTATTATGCTTAAGAGAATTGATTTTAATCCTGAAGAATGTACATATGTCTCACTCCTTTTTATGTTTCTTTCATTACAGGGTCAGCAACGGAATAGGCAGGGTCAGGCCGGAGATCTTAAGTTCGATGGGAAGACCAGCTTACCCTCCGGCACTTTTCCTATATTCTTTTGGAGTGATGACATATGTTTTAATTTCTTTGTTTTATTGAATTTAAACAATCAGTATTGTAATCCCCTTTGATTTTTGTTCTGTTCTGAATTTTGTAATCCTTTCCTGTCTTCTGATTGGACATGTGTGTGTGATTACTTAATCAGTTACTTATATTTTATACCGTAGCCTGTTTGTGAATAGCCGCCTTTGGCAGAAGGGGCATCAGGAGTTTTTTTTTTTTCCAACTATAGGTCACTTACCAAAGGGTCAAATGTACTTACTTAGGCTAGGTCAACCGTCGTCGGTTTTTTGCTCCTGAATTAAAGTAAAATTCACATCAAGGTGGGTTATTTTGACTTATGCCATGCCTGGCATAAACAGGGGGGATATGTTATGGGAATTTTACATTCTATATTTCATCCAATTATTATTTCATTATTACTGTGGGTTATTTTTTCAGGCCCTGGCCTTCAACATAGACCTAGTCATATTACCACCTGGCTTCTGGGTTGTAGGTTTCTAGAGGCAGTTACCATCGTCACTGTCCAAGGCACTTTCTGAACCGTCTGATATAAAATGCAATGTAATGTTTACTTTTGGGAAGAACGAGAGCAAAACCCTCAGCCTGTATCTGTGTCTGACATGTATTTTGCTTAATTCCTTGCAAGGAATAAAACCTGACCCTTTATTCTAAAATCATACTCAGTCTCCTTCGTCTGCTCATTTAATCTGTAAAGGAAAGTAAAATTATTATAACAGGTTGTGATGTGGCTGAAAACATCAGAATCCTGGTGATGTTTGCAGATGGCCAGCTGCCTCCAGTTCTAAAGGCAATCAAAGAAGCAAAAGTACTATCTCTTAAAACTGAAGATGGCCTGCCCACTCACTTCAAATTCAACAACTCTGCAATGTTTGCCCAAAACCAGTCTTCTGCCAAAGGCTTTGATGAGATGTTCTGGAACATGGGGAACAACAGCATGAAGTGCTTCTTTGACGCTTTAGAACAAACTGAGCCTAAGAGCCTGACTTTGACCAAAGAAAAAAATATTGTGAATGCAGTGGAAAACTTTGAGAAGCAGGATAAAATCAGCCAATTTTGATTAGAAAAGATTGATCAGCGTGAGGCCCAGATTGAAAGAAAATATATAGTATATAGTAGTATATATAAGTGACTATGAAATTGTTAAATCTGATTTTGACTAAAATATATTTAATTTGGAATTTGTATTTAAAAGCAAATGTTAAAAAGATAGTTTTGTTAAGCTAAGAAGATTTAAAATGAATGTCAGTCTAACAGTAGCAGTCTCGAACGTAGCAGAGCTAATTCAGAGCAGTCTTTGTAACTCCTCCCTCTCTCAGTTCTTTCATCAACAAACTGGAACTTATTGGAACCGTATATATTTATAAATGCAGTCCACTTAATGCAAACATAATAATAGAATAATGTTTGGTTGTAGCCATACAAGAACAAAACAAACACATCAGCACCAGGGCCCAAACACAAGAACCATCCACGGTTCTTCACAACATTAACAAATGAACTGGACTGATGCATAACATGAACAGAATATTTCATTCTTGGAAATGCTCAGTAAAATATAATCCAGTGCCAGCAAAACCTGTGGCAGAATTCTCAAGATTAAATTGCCAAAAAATCCTCATGTCTCGATGTTGGCCTGACATCGGATTTTATTTTAAGCTGCTGTTCAATTGGTAACTTTGTAAAGTTATGCTAGTTTAATATCAACACTTTAATTAACACATTAGATGTTGCACTCTCAAAGTGCTTTAACAGCTACACTGTAATCTGACCAATCACAGAGGGGCAGTGCCATGAGTAAGTCCCACCTGATTAGTTAAAAATCTTTTAGTTTTTATTTAGGAAAGGAAGCCAATCTTTCTGAGAGCTCAGAGTAATTACAGAGAAATAAGGAAGAAACGAATGGAAACAACACAAAAGAGAACTACAACCTTTGGTCTGAAAAACTGAGGAAGCCTTGGCTTCCCTCGACGTCTGAGAGGAAACAACACCACCTCAATCTAATATATAGTTTAATTATTTAAGTTGATGTGGAAATGTGATTGATTCAAATCGAAATGATTGTTTCTAGTCTGCTCCCTAAATGAAGGCCTATGATGCCAGAGCTATGCCAGATACAGATTGTCTACCTGTTGCTGAAGATTGTAAGGTCTGGAATCTATTGCACAAATAAATGGAATAAAAAGACTTTTCCTCCTCATTCTTTAGCGTTAGAAACGTTACATACTTGTAGGTCATTATTGTTTAAAACTACCCAGAAATAACAGCTACAGCAGTAATATATAGTATAGTAATTTTATTCACATATTCACAGAACAGAAGAAAAACAAATTATATACTAATATTATACTATATTAATTATTATTGACATTTTTTTATCATTATTATTATTATTGTTGTTACCATTGTCATTGCTGCCATTCTCATATGAATTACTACTATCACTTTCATACCATTATCATTAACATAATTACTATGCATAAATATATAATTAATCATTCTTATTTATTTTGCTTGTGCCTCTTTATATCTTGGTTTAAACCGGTGAAACCCTTCCACAGTTTAACGCCACACAAACTTTTCCTGGTGGTTCTCAGCAACTGGACTTTAAAGTTACTCCATCGCCTCAGGTTATGGCCCCTTCTTTCTGTTAAGAGCTTTTGAATATTGATAGTTCTTTTTTGTTGGCTTTATACAAGATTTGTGCAGAATAAACTCTAAGTCAGAAAGTTTTAATAGTCATTACTGCAGAAATAATATATTGTTATCCAGCCTTATTTATGATTAGGCACGTTATTGGAGGATAAAGAGGAGATGTAGTAAACTTTTATAGTCACGACCACAAATAAGTGAAATAATGCAAAACTAATCAATATATAAATTGCATCATAATCCAGGACATATTTAGCTTTATTAATCATTGAAACTGACACTCTTTCATGTAAACCGTGCAATTACATAAACATTCATACATTTACCACACAATAATTTAAAAGGAAATAAACATATCAACAGCCCAATGGGAAAGAGCAAACATTAGGTACTAAATAAGTTTTATCCACAGTAGAACTATAAAGTATAATCTATCTACAATAATACACAAACACAGTGAAACATGACTAGATTAAAGTGCAGGTTCTCGGCTGTTAAGAATGCAGACAGTGCTGGTTTGGAATCTGGTTGTTTTAGTTTTTATGCTTCTGTTTTTGTGAGAGGGCAGAGGATTAAAAAGGCAATGTGCCGGGTAGATTTCAGACAAGAATGACACCTTCAGTCCTTTCAACCCGGAAGCAGTTTTTACAATTCCATTTAGCTGTTTTTTCTCCTCTGCAGACAGCCTCCCAACAACCCCCACCTTTTTAGTTGTTTCAGAGAATAAAGTCTTTGATAGACTTTATTTAAAATGGTACCTGTGGTATTCCAGCGGTTGAACTTGAATATTGTTGATTACAAGGAGTGGTCCACCTTTTTCTTATGGATATCCATCACTAATTCCTTGGTTTTGCTGACATTTGGTTCCATATTTATTTAAGTTGCACCAGTCCATCAGTGTAACTATCTTTTCTTTCTCTTGTCTGTACATAGCTTCAAGACTCACCAGCGTGGTGTCATCAGCAAATCTGAACAACTTCCCCGACTGACAATGAGAAATACGATCATTTGTGTACAGTGAGACCAGGAGGGAGGAAAGTACACATCCCTGTGGGGCCCTGTGCTGATGGTTAAGGGCTCACCTTGTTGTTGACCTTTACAACCTGAGCCTTGTCGGTCAGAATGTCTAGAACCCACCAATGGCAACACAGGATAAATAATTACACACCAAACGTTTAAACACTTTCATGATGACAGAGGTGTGTTTACAGCTGATTTAGAACAAACTGGAACTGTCTGCGTTCCAAGAGACCAGTAAAAAATGTCAGTTAAAAAGAGCTAGTTCCATTTTATTGAAAATGTCACTACTTGAAGCTTCATTGAGTTCACACTTGGGCGACATCAGCTGGCACAGTGGTTGTTGTACAGCCTTGAAAGAACACGCTCTATATTTTGTTGTATATCTGGAAATGACTCAAATAAAGTTGAAATCTAATTTAACTTTACCTGTGTTTGTTGTTTTTCTTTCTTGCCATATATAGTATTTTAAATTTAATGTTGACTATACCCTTGTAATGTTTTTTCCAAAAAATAATTTTTTGTATAATTATTGATTACACTGGACAGAGTAAATATTTACACGTTCACTGATTCTGTGTAATTAATGTTAATACAATATAATACGATGTATGTTTTGTATTGTGCTTGGTGTACAGTGGGTGCGCTTGTGTGACTTAGGTATTTTTATTCAAAAATAATAGTTTCTCCACAGTATATGACTTCAAGCAAGTTCTCTTTTTGAGACAACTTCTCCAGCTTTGGAGAAGACCCTAATTCTCAAATATAAAACAATTACATATTTAACCGTTGAGTGTCCCTGAACTGTGGGAAGAGCAGGAATCAAACTGCCTACCCTCGGTCGAAGAACGCCCGCTCAACCACTGAGCCACTGCGCCTTCACACACCACTCTCAAACCATCTGGCCTCTCTGAACAAAATTTGGACATTACTGTCATCAAAGAAATGCCTTGGAGAGTCCTGTCCTCACAGATGTCCACTGCACAGTCTAAGAAAGCCAGGCGGTTGTTTATGGCTTCTTCACGGGTGAACTTGATGTTCTTGTCCACTGCGTTGATGTGTTCTGTGAAAGCTTCTACTTCCTGTGTTCTGATTTTGACCCTTGTGTCATCAACATATCTGAACCAGTGACTGGGCACTGCACCTGGGAAAGAGACCAGAGCTCTGTTCTCTACTTCCTCCAGGTACAGGTGAGCCACAATCGGGGAGACAGGTGATCCCATGGCATAGCTGTGTTTTTGTCTGTAGAAGTTACCTCTGAACTGGAAATAAGTAGTGTTCAAGAATATCTCCAGTAAACTGCAAATATGGTCCATGGTTAGGTTTGTCCTGTCCTGTAACGAAGTGTCCTGTAATAATCTCTTCCTTACAACCACGAGTGCTTCATCGGTGGGTATGCAGGTAAAGAGTGATGTGACATCAAAGTCAAAGTCAAAGTCAAATTTATTTCTATAGCACATTTACAGATGGTTGAGCCACACCAAAGTGCTTAACAATAAAGTGCTAAGTGCAATAAGCAAAGGAAGACAAAGAAGAAATAATAATTATAATATATAAATAGATTAAAATAAAAATTAAAAGGGCAACAATGCAATAACTGCAGGAGTTAAAATAATGTAAAAGAACATTAGAAAAGTAGCCAGGGGTCACTATATACTGGCACTTAAAAAGAGACACTAAGCAAAGGCTAGAGAAAAAAGGTGAGTCTTCAAAAGAGATTTAAAAATGTTTAGAGACTGGGCTGCACGGATGTGGAGGGGGAGGCAGTTCCAGAGTCTGGGGGCTGCTACTGCAAAGGCTCTGTCCCCTTTGGTTTTTAGCTTGGACCTGGGCACTTCCAACAGCAGGAGGTCAGCTGACCGTAGTGCTCTGGAGGGGGTGTAGTGGTGGAGAAGCTCTGATAGGTATGTGGGGGCTGCACCATGGAGGGATTTATAGACTGTCAGTAGCAGTTTAAAATCAACGCGGTAGCGGATGGGGAACCAGTGTAGCGATGCAAGGACCGGGGTGATATGTTCTCGCTTTGACACAGGAAAAGAAAACATCAAAAGAGACAATAGCCTCATCTGTGTCTAGTTGTAGATGTTTGATTTTGTATGGTCCAGTGAGTTGATAATATGGTGTTGTGAGTGGCCTACCAATGGAGCCAAGATGGTGGCCAGGTGTTTGGCTGAATCTGTGCTGCTGACTATGGGTCATCAGGCACGTGCAGACATAGACATCAAAGGGGGCTTGAGCACCTGCCCTTTTTATTCCTGGAGAGAAAGTGCCCTTTTTTCTGGGGTGCTTTTTATTTTATTTTATTTTTTTAAATAATATATATTCCAGTTTGCACAGCTTCCTGTCAGACAAATATATTTATTGAAGAATAGTATATCTAATAATCAGGTCAGGAGTTCTGAAGCGCCATTGACCTTCCCACTTGATAAGCAGCGCACATCGCACACATCAGATACACAGACACACACCTGCAGGCAGCAGCAGCCCCTCCCAGCAGTGTTTTTTGTCTTGTGCTGAGGTGAGTGGAGCTGGTGATGAACAAAAGATTAAAATACCAGTACCTCGAATAATGCTCGAATTTACTGCTGATTAGCCAGTAAAAACCTAGCAAAACCTGTGTTTTGCTAGCATGCATGCCTCATGAGCTACTAGACTAGAGCTGTGTAAGGGATAATCGCTATACATTATCCTCCTGCTTATTACATGGCTACCTACCAAATAAATAAATAATTTGACACAAAATATTAAAAGGGAGTTTATTGATTTAAACCCGATTGTATTGCTTCCGCTAAAGAAAATAGTACGCTCCGTCTCTACGGTTAGAATCCTGTAAGTCCATAGCAACGCTCTGTTTTTCATGGCAACGATCTGTTATACTCCGCACATTCTACATTGGAGATCAACCAAGCCATGTAATAAAATAAGTTAATAAAATAAGAACGTCCCCAGTTAGTTAATGACTTACATCAAGAGTCTTTTTTACTGAAATTTAGAAATCTAAATTGATGAATCTAGAAGAAATCTACAGATGCAAACAGATAGAGGATAGGCTACACTCTAAAAAATGTAGTAAAACTGCATCTGTACATTAATAAATAAAACTTTAAAAATAAATAAATAAAGTGCCCTTTATTTCACTTGAGCCCCTGCCCCTCAAAATGTCTGTGCACGTCCCTGTGGGTCATAGTGGAGTTCCTTCCTTGTGTGTTTTAGCTAAGCCGTAGATGCATTAAAACAAGCTTGTTATGGTCTGTGTTTTGTCCTGTCTATCTTCAGTGTCTGTGGTCTGTTCCCCTGTTCCTTGTCTCTTGTGGTCGTTGTTTTTCGTACAGGTGAGGTCTGCAGGCTGGCACAGCTGTACCTAATCCGTCGTTACCTGCAGTACAAAGACTCCTGGCTTTCTTCCACTCACCACTGTTCTGTCTCTTTTGTAGAGAACCACGACCTAATACTTTGTATTTTTGTATTACTTACCTTTCTCCAGCTCACCAGTGGTTTTTTTTGCTCCGTACCTAGAAACCTAGTCTGCTGCCTGTACCACACCTGCTCGCTTTCCGAGACATTTGTGGGGCGCAGTGGCTCAGTGGGTAAAGTGGTCTTCAACAAGAAGATAGGTGGTTCAATTCTCACTCTCCCCACAGTTCATACTGTCGTTGTGTCCTTGGGCAAGACACTGGTAATTACTGTAGAACAATGTAAGTCACTTAGGATAAAAGGGTCAGCTAAATGAATAAATGTAAATGTAAATCTTCTGCTGCCTAGTCAAGTTCCTGTTTTCTTGTTCATTAAAAATCATTATTTCTCCTCCAGATTAATTTCACTTTCAAGTCATGAGCCTTTTAAATACTTTCTTTGTTCTATTAAACAGAGGCTAGTTATAACATCAGTTTCTACTTAAAGTAGCTCCATGTATCCCAAAGGACATAAGTACATTAGGAGTAAACAAATAATGATTGATATAGTTCTTCTTCAAAAAGGAATATTTAATAGCACTATTTTGGGAACAGGTCAAGCTTAGCCCAGTGGGACAGACAAATCCTGTCCTGAGTCAAAACCTTGACCTTTTTGCTGAGAGTACTAATGATGTGGCTCCAGTTTTCTCATTTGTCCATTCTGGTCCACAGTTTGTAGCTTTGAAGCTGCTGTTGTCTTCCGCTGTGTTAGTGACCTGGTCTTTTACGTCAGAGATGCTTGTTTGAATTGTTCTTGCTGCGTTCTTAAGTCCTGTCGTCTTGGATCAGTGATACTGTAGTTGCTGCCACATAAAATGTAGTTTCAACCATTTCAGTTTCCTGCCCCTCTTCTTGGCTAACAGGTGTAACGTCCTCTACTGCCACTGGGCATGTTTTTATGATTAATTGTCATCATTATCTAACTTTCACAATATGTGAACTTGTTTATTAAGCACTTTATGTATAAGTGAGGAGAGTTTCTGCAGTTGTTTAAAAAAAAAATGTTGGCGGGGGTTCAGAGTTCCTCTAAGGTGCAGCCATTGCCAAGCACCTTACCTTTAGACCCTCGCTTCTATTATTTTTGATCTTTGTGGTGTTTTTATTTCACTGACAGAGGATGCACATCATCAACTGGACCACACCTAGAACTTGATAAACAGTTTAATTTTGCATTCTTACTTAAATAAGGATATAAATCACTTTTAAGAAAGTACTGGCATTGTTATTTCTTAACAGTGGATTTATTTATTATTGCTAATTAAAAACACTTTTATCAAAATGTATATAACTGACTATGGCCAATGTGGAAATAATTTACTCTGGCTTTAGACACAACCTTATCTCTAACACCTTACACAAACCTGCTAATTAGGATAAATTGTATTTACAGGAGCCTTAAGTGAAACCTGAGTGGGTGAAACCTTTTAATCTTCGCACATCCTGCTTCTGAAGAGTGCAGTCGCACCTCTGCTTGCTCCTACCAGCTTTACTTTTCTCTTTAGTTATCTCCACATTTAGGATCAACTTTTTACATTGCTTTTTACTTTCTTTTAACTGGATTTTTATGTTTTTATGTTCTTACTTATTTTTTACTTTTTTAACAACACGTTGGACCTGTTGAGCGACTGGAGTCTTAGTGTCTATTTTTCAACATGTCTGGGATAAAAACAACTGCTGCAAACTCTTTCTGCCAAAATTGTTGGTAATACCAACGGGAAATCAGTGTGCTACAAACAAAGATTTTTGCTTTGGAATCTGAAAGAGGCCTTCAGGAGACGATCCCGATCACACAATGTGGTAAGACTTTGAATTTAAACTTGGAAGATACAGTGTCATTCCCAAAACTGAGCAAAGCAAAGGGATTTAAACAAAATGATGACACCTGGCATAAACTTGGTGCCCAGCCAAAGCAGCACTGGATAAGAAAAAAGAATGCTGGCATCACAGGAGCACATGTAGCATCACCAGACATCCAGCTAAAAAACAGATTTGAATCACTGATGAATGAACCAGAAAACTCTTCTTTAACTGTAAAACATGGAGGAAATAAAACTTTGTCTATGGAAAACAGGAGACATGAATCTGTGGAAAAGCACCAGGCTAACAGAGACAGAGAATATACACCAAAAGTGAAGGACAGAGATATCCTGCTGCTTGGAGACATAAACAACAGTTGTTCTGTTACATTCAGCTATCCAAGTGCTATGGTCACTGATATAAAAGCACTCCTCCCCCAAGTCCTGTCCAAACACACAGTGATTAAACAGCTGATTGTACACGTGGGTGCAGTTGACACCAGGAAGGGAGAACCAGAGGTTTTAAAAAGATTTTTCCAGACTTTTGGATAAACTTGAGAACCTGGAAGTGCAATCCTTTATCAGTGGACCACTCCCAAACATCGACAGAAGGATCAATAAATTCAGTCGGCTGCTTGCATTAAATACATGTCTGTCCAAGACCTGCGAGACAAGAGGAGCACACTTCATTGATAACTTCAACCTGTTTTGGCAACGTGTAGACCTGTTTAAAGGAAAGACCCCACACCTGAACAGAGGAGGGGTCAGGAGGCTAACAGATAATCTCCTGCACTCCCTGAGACACCCAAATGGTTGAGGGCACACTCTGGAACAAAGAAAGGGTCTTCTGAGAAGCCATCAGCCAGTAAATGAGAAAAACACTCCAGCCTCACCAACCAAAGATCCTCCTCTGACTGAACCACCATCAACACCTGCACTACTGAAATGGACCCCCCCAATAGGACCCTGGACTCCCCCAGTAACATCAACACCTTCTGAGGACCTCACCATCTCTGTCCAATCCCCGGATTCACCAATGGGATTTCCAGATCACCTGGAAATGTTGGTAAAATCTGGAATTAAGATCATACCCCTCACACCTAACTTGGCCAGGTCACGGGTTCTATCATCATCCTGGAAAACATCACCACCAATACCACCGAGGAGCACCAATTCTTCAACTCGGCCAGAACAAATGAGACCCCCGACAGGTGTCCAATGCACCCCTGTAAGACCCCCTCCACCCCCTCCCAGACCAGCTCCTCCCAGACCAGCTCCAAAAGCCTTGACTAGCATCAAGGCTACTATCAGCGATTAGGACACTGAGGGCCTCTGCTGTTCCAGGACTCACTTATCAACCCGAGGCCCTGGGAGAGAACACTCCCCCCGAGCTCCATAGCTACAGTCAGAAGTCGCAGACTCGAGAAGAGAATAACAGTTAGTTTGTCTAATCAGACAAATCTGATTCAAATCCTTGCAAACAGATAAAGTCTGGTCTTGATCAAACAGACTTGAAACTTGCAGTGTTCAATGTCAGGTCTTTGTGAAACAAATATTTTTTAATAAATGATTTTATAATTTCAAATAAGCTTGATTTTGTGTTTTTAACAGAAACATGGTTAGACAGCAAGATTGGAAATGCTGTCCTTATTGAATCCACCCCATCGAATTTCACATTTTTATCCAAAATGCGGAAAAACAAAAAGGGTGGTGTTATGTTCTATTCTTACAGATAATATTCTTATCCAGAAACTATCACTTGGGGAGTTTTCATCATTTGAGTATGTGTCATTCAAAATGGAGTTGAGGTTTACTCCATCTATTTTGTATGTTGTTCTTTACAAACCACCCCAACAATGTCATGATTTTATTGATGAGTTACTGAAATGCTTTCGGTTATCTGCACAGAATATGAACAAATATTCATATCAGGTGATTTTAATGTGCATGTGGATAATGTTTCTGACAGGAATGCCAAAGAACTTTCTACTGTTCTTGATACTTTTGGTCTTTGTCAGCATGTTAATGAGCCGACCCATAACAGAGGTCACACTCTGGACCTGGTCATTACTAAAGGTGTTCATATTTCAGATGTCACTGTGATTGATGTTGCACTCAAAAAAATAAAACCTTGACTTTAATTAATTTTTTCTTGTCAACAGGTTCCACGTGATTTTATTATGTAAGTTGAAAACAAATATTTTGAGGTTATTAAACTTATTGTTGTTGTTTCAGAAGAAATTATATTTTTTGATTAATGCCAACTATTATCATCAATTTTGAGCTAAACTAACAAAAGTCAATTATGTTATATGGGCCAACCAAATTTGTTTAGATGTTACATATTACATTTATGTCAACTCAAAGTAAATTAATGATTTTAAAAGAAAACATTCAATTAAATCTTTGTTAATCAAAATTAAATGCTTTACCCAAATTAAAATCTTACTAGTTAGGTTTAAATAACTTAAGTTCGTCAACAGGTTCCACACAAATTACTCAAATAAACTCAACTTAACAATAATTAGTTCCTTTATTAACCAACAGTTTATCAACACAACTGTTTAACAAATTCAAACTGTTCATCAAATTGAAACTCTTTATGAGACAACAAAACATGTCATAGAAAAAGTTGTGCATGTAAAAAAGAAATAAACTTTACATGACAAAGAAAAGTTACATAAAGAAATACACTTTACATGACAAAGTTACATAAAGAAATACACTTTACATGACAAAGTTACATAAAGAAATACACTTTACATGACAAAGTTACATAAAGAAATACACTTTACATGACAAAGTTACATACATACATACATACATTGTCAAAACTATTAGAAGAAAAACTTTGCAGGGGGTCACGCAGGTGTGCAGAGTTCCATAATGCGCACATGGAGTCTGACTTGATTTTTCTTCTTCAGTTGAGTTTCATGGCAATTGTCGCACTATACTGCCACCCTGTGAATGTACAATTTTTTACTTAACATAAATGGTTGCTGTTTAGACAACACGTTAAGAATTTGTAGAATTAATTTTGGGCATAATTAAGTGGACCTAAATAGAAAAATAAATTTCAAGTCAGCAAAAACAATTATTATAACTAAACTAAATTTAAATTTATTATGTAAAGTGCACAACCTACCAAGTTCATTTTTTTGAGTGTGCTCTGTCTGATCATTCTTGTGTCTTTTTCCATCTGACCATGATTCCAAAAGCTGCTGCTGGACCTACAGTTGTTCAGAAGAGACACATTAATGATAACACCAGGACACAGATATGAAGGCAATCAGGTTTGAAAATGCCTCATCAGGTCAAGTTGATGATTTAATGAATTGTTATACTTCAGGTGTTTTATATGTTATGGACGCCATTGCTCATGTTAAGGTTAAAGTGATGAGGAAGAGGCAGAAGGGTTCGTGGAGCAATGCTCCTTCTGTCAGGGCACAGAAAAGGGAATGCCGAAAAGCCGAAAGAAAATGGCGTAAATTGAAACTCTTAATTCATTATGAGGTATACAAAGAAAATCTGCATGTTTTCAATCAAACTTTGAAAAAAGCAAGAGAAATATTCTTCTCAGAGCTCATCAACAACAGAAGTAACAACTCACGTGTCCTGTTTGCTACAGTGAACAGATTAACAAACCCTCCAGCTCCATTTCTCCAGAATTAGTTTCCAACACTAAATGCAATGAGTTTGCATTGTTTTTTAACGACAAGGTTCAAGGCATTAAACATGATACAGTCCAAAGAGCAAACAACAACACTGCAGCCACATAGGAGACCTTTGGTTGAGTTTACACATTTTACATCCATTAATGACAGAACAATTGAAAAAACTGTCTCCAGCCTGAGTTCATCCACCTGCTGCCTCGATGTTCTACCCACTAGATTTCTAAAATCAGTAATAAGCAGTTTGTTACCACAACTCACTGATATAGTCAATAATTCCTTACAGTCTGGAACTTTTCCAATGGCCTCAAAAACTGCTGTCATTAAGCCTCTCCTAAAGAAGAGCAGTCTTGATGCTACAGTGGTCAACAACTATCGGCCCATATCAAACCTGCCATTTTTAGGGAAAGTCATTGAAAAAGTTGTATATCAGCAACTTAATGACTTTCTATTACTTAACAACTGCTTTGATCCTTTTCAGTCAGGTTTTAGGCCCCATCACAGACTGAGACTGCACTTATCAAAGTCACAAATGACATCCGTCTGAACACTGACGCAGGCAAAGTCTCTGTCTTAGTTCTGTTGGACTTGAGTGCTGCGTTTGATACAGTGGACCATGAAATCCTGTCACAAAGATTAGAGGAATAGATAGGTATCTCTGGAACTGCTCTTAATTGGTTTCAGTCATATCTTGAAGACAGAAAGTACTTTGTTTCGGTTGGAAACTGTGTATCAGACCAAATGGTCCTGACATGTGGGGTTCCACAGGGGTCTATCTTGGGACCTCTGTTATTCAATCTTTACATGCTTCCTTTAGATCAGTTAATACACAGCTGTGGCGTATCCTACTGTGGCGCGACCGAAAACAGGGGCTGATATATTTTAACTGTTATATATTTTAAACAACCGAGTGTAAACACAGCTCACACCACTATCAATAAAAGTCATAGACAGTCCCCTTATACAGGGCAGGAGGTTCAGTCCAAGTCCTCATGCAAACAGTTCATTTTGATGCCACGGAACAAATAAGAGCATCAAGCAGCAACTCAAAACAGTAACCAAACAGCAATAAAACAAGAACAAGA
>JALDNG010002287.1:0-40612 GCA_024349245.1 Neodontobutis hainanensis | reverse complement strand
CTGTATCCCTCGATGAGCTGACAAAGGTGGCTTCTTCATGTAAAGTGCCTCCTGGATATCCTGCCAGCAAAACAGCTTAAAGAACTGTGGCCCTATGTGGGGCAAATTATTTTAAACATTATTAACTTGTCCCTGTCTACTGGCACCATCCCTTCCTTTTTCAAACCCCTGCTCAAAAAATCTACTCTGGATTCTGGATGCCTAAATAATTTCCATCCTGTCTCCAATTTACCTTTTCTATCTAAAGATCTTGAAGAAGTTGTATTAAAACAACTTACTCTATATATATCGGAAAATAACCTCCTCAAGCCTCTTATTCCACTGAAACAGCTTTAGTTAAAGTGACAAATGATCTCCTCCTTTAGATGGACGAGGACTCATCGGCTCTACTGTTATTGCTAGATCTCAGTGCCGCATTTGATAGGTCTGTGTGATAGGTCTCATTTTGTCTCGTTTAATAAATCCTTTTCCTCCAAAGCACCAGTGACATTCAGTGTGCCACAAGATTCTGTGATTGGTCCCATCATATTTTCTTTCACTGTTATGCCGATAAAACACAGCTGCATCTACCAATAAAAAGAATAATGCTACTGATCATGTGCCTGCCTTGTTTCAATTAAATCATGGATGTCTCAAAACTTCCTCGATCTTAACTCAGATAAAATGGAGCTCTTGTTAATTGGTCCTGCCAGTCATCGGCACAAGTTCAACAGTCTCACTGTCTCGATCGACAACTGTATGTTGGAGCACAGCACCAGAGAAATTCAGTGTGCCACACGGGTCTGTGCTTGGTCCCATACTATTTTCTGTATATGTTACACCATTGGGACAAATCAATGATGTTACATATAGAGATCAACTTTTGGAGCATGGCACCACTGTGAAGAACATCAATATAATTTTGACCCCACACCATCTCTGCAGCAGCACATTAGTGAGGTCACTAAACTGGGCTTTTTTCACTTGAAGAATAGCTTGAAAATTTGCTCCTGTCGAGGAAGAGTAATCACAGACGTTAAAACTAAGACCAGGAAGTTCGATCACATTACTCTGGTCCTGGCTTAATTGCACTGGATTCCTATTCATGTTAGAGCTGATTTCAAAGCTCTCTTGTTAACATATAAAATCCTTTGTGGACATGCGCCCTCTTACCTATCGGACCTCATCACCCGGTATACTCCAGCTCGTACCCTTCGCTCTCAGGACGATGGCCTCCTTGAACTCCCTTAAATTAAGAGGTCTGCTGGCTACAGAGCCTTTTCTTGGAATGGGCTCCCAGTGGAAGTGTGGGGATTTGACTCTGTTAAGGGTTTCAAAAGCAAACTCAAAACATACTGTAGGTACACGCTCACACTGCTTGTAGATGTAGATACATGCTCACACTGGTTGGAGTTGGTAGTATCTCCTCCTAGGGTAGACACAAACTTCTGACCTACTGAGTAATGTGTACAAATCCCCTCCCCGCCAGGACCCTGCTCTAGTACAAAGACCCCCAGCCCATCTGTCATCTACCTTAATGCCACCATTACACACACACACAGTGGACCCTGGCCCTGCCAATATAAATGCTTTTTTCTAAATATTTTTTGTTTATTTCTATGTTGTTATCAACTGTCCTGGACACATCCACTGGACACATCCACTGTCTGTCCTGGTACTGGATTCTTCCTTCTGTGGTTTTCCCTGAGTTTTTTTTTTCACCCTGGCTAAGGAGTGGGGATGTTGTCTTGTGCATTGTGTATATAAAAATAACAGTCTTGTCTTGTGTTGTCAAAATGGTGGCTAAGAAAAATGTTTTCTTTTACCAGGAACAGGTAATCACCAATTTTTCATCAGCTAAAGAGAAAGGGGGCTGTGCACAGGCAAAGTGCCAGTGAAAGCAGCTGTTAAAAGTTCGAACAGTGAGCAGCCTCACTCAATATACAGTCTCCTTATCCTCATCCCGACCGACCCATTGGGAAATCTCCGATTCCCCAGATTAGCCACTGATTTAAAGTGTCCAGAAATATTAACTGCACCACAAACTAAACTAGGATTAAACCAAAAACAAAATTTAGGCTTATGACCAGAGCTAAGCAAGGAATAAGACAAGACAAATCCAGAACTAGACAGAGTAAATGCAAGACTAAACCCAGGGCTTCACAAAGTCATAACCAGATGTGAACCTGCATAAAGAAGAGGACAAAACCAGACCTACATATTTGACTAGACAAGGACTAAACAAAGACAAAACTAAGATTAAAGCAAAACTAAATCAGAAATAAACCCTGAATGAACCAGAAATAAACCCATCACTTAAGACAGATTTCTGACTGAAACTGAGTTCCAAACGTTGATTTCATTGTTCATTAAAATGGTGAAGAAGTGTAAAGGGAAAACTAACAGACGCTTTCTATGTTGTAGTTGCCTTACGAGAATTTGCAGAACTGAAAAAGTACTCGGGAGAAAGATAAGCAGCTGTGTGGAAGACTATGTGTCTGAAAGAAAACCTTACAAAGAGAAACCATACTGTGCTCATTGATGTAAAGTGTTCTCTCCTCTGGTGCCTCCAGACTCAGATGCTCCACCACACAGCTCAGCTTCTGGCCCGAATACAGAGCTGACGGGACATGCACAGAGCTGCGTGTTGAGACAGAACCATCAGACTGGACTTCACTGACTGTCAGCAGAGGGCTGCTGATGTTGTTGTCACTGTTTCCAAGTTTCCAGGTGATGGCAGCTGCAGGGGCCACACTTTCCACAGAGCAGTCCACCTTTGTGTAGGCTTCACCTTGTCTCCACTCAGGACTGAAGCTCAGAGAGATGTTAGGACGGGCTGTGGGGAAACACAGTCAGAGAATGAAAAATGAGCACAAAAGCAAAACTGTATTAGGACTAAACCAAAAATAACAACAAGAATAAACTTGTACCAAAACTAGGTCTAAACATTTATCTGCCACCGTTTCTGTCCCACTCACAGTATTGTGGCACATGTACTGTCCTCCTCTGAGTGAGTCCATGTTCAGAGTGATGCTCACAGGTCAAGTCCTGGTCCTCATGTAGAGACAGAGGGAACAGGTAGCTCAGTCTGACTGTCTGAACAGACCCGTCAGGGGAAGAGTGCAGGGATGTGTGGTTCTGGAGGTGTTCAGGGAGAAGCCAGGTCAGGTTTGTCCCCACACCTTGACCACTGCAGACACACTCTGCCGTCCACAGCGTGGAGTCCTGAGGTCTGTTCAGAGAGGCACTCAGCTCAGGAGCTTCTGGATGGAGAACAGAGCAAATATGTCACTTGATAATGTTTGGCTTGTATGCTTCTTTCATTGATATTGGTGAGGTTTTCTAGCACCAGTATTACTGCATTTATGCTCAATGCATAGAACAGCCCAACAGTAAAAAAGGTTAACCACTGTCCTCTTATGTTCTGAAAAGAAGATGACCAGATTCTAAAGTTTATTACTATATATTTTGACCAGGGATTCGCAAACTTTTTTGAGGGACCCATATTTCTAAAAGCCATATTTCATGACCCACCTGACTCCCTGGTCTCCTTTAATGTTTTGCGCTAATTTTGTAACCCGTGTCTGCCAGTCTTACTGCTCTACAAAACATAGTTTGCTCCACAGTACCATCTGGGAGGGCTCCTGTTGAAAGCATTTGCATAAGAGTACCTGGTCTGTGATTGGATATATTAACCGCAACTTTATCCAATCAGAGCACCGCTGTGTTGTTTACGTTCGTAAACTATCCATCCTAATGTCTTACCTTTGATACTACATTTGTCACATGATGGTTGTGTGCCTAGTGTTTTTTACTGCTGTTATTTTGTTGCTGACCTTTCTAAAAGCAGGATTTTTGCCTATGGACTACCATAAACGTCTTTATAGATTTTTGAAATAATTGATTTTTTGGGAACCTAAATAAAATCAATGGTATCAAAGTAAAAAAAAGAACAGAATGTGTCTGACAGAAAACCTTACAAAGAGAAACCATACTGTGCTCAGTGATGTAAAGTGTTCTCTCCTCTGGTGCCTCCAGACTCAGATGCTCCACCACACAGCTCAGCTTCTGACCCGAATACAGAGCTGACGGGACGTGCACAGAGCTGCGTGTTGAGACAGAACCATCAGACTGGACTTCACTGACTCTGGTCTCTGTCAGCAGAGGGCTGCTGACGTTGTTGTCACCGTTTCCAAGTTTCCAGGTGATGGCAGCTGCAGGGGCCACACTTTCCACAGAGCAGTTCACCTTTGTGTAGGCTTCACCCTGTCTCCACTCAGGACTGAAGCTCAGAGAGATGTTAGGACGGGCTTTTGGGGAACACAAAAATGGTGAAAAATAAGCACAAAAGCAAAACTGATAGGTAGGTAGGTAGGTAGGTAGGTATAAACCCTAGGCTAATCCCAAGTCAAAACTAACACTTTAAACCTTGAAAAACAAGATAAAACCTGGACTAACTGAACTAAATTTGAGACTAACCTAACAGGACCAAAACATGACTAAACCAGGACAAAAAAAAGTAAAAAATAACTTAGAACTAAACTTTGATTAAAAACATCAGAAATTTAGTTAAAGCTCCTGGAGAGAAACCTAGGACAAAGCCAGGAATAAACCAGAACTAACCAAAAACATTACTAAACTAGATTAAACTAAAACTTATATATAAATATTTCCATCTCCAGATTATAGGTGCGATGGGGGCGGAACTGGGAAAAGAAGATCCATCGCTTGATTTGTTGAACGTACCACAAAGAGGGAGTTTTATGCTTGTGTTCTGAGGCTTCTGGAGTGCAGGGTGATTTATCACACACTGCACCGTGAGCTCCCGCGGTGTGCAGGCGGGGAGCAGCACCAGTCCCCTGACAGTGTGGCTCCTGTTCTGAGAAGTCACATAAAAACGGGAGTCTGCAGACATGTTGTCGGGTAGGACCCAGGACATGTCAGCTGCAGGAACTGCATTGGCTGCCGTGCACTCGATCACGCTGCCTCCTTCCTTGGTCCGCAACTCAACGCTTACCAATGGAGCCACTGGGGAAAGGGGAATTGTGTTTTATAATCTTAATTTGGAAAATCAGGTCTCTGTGAAATGTTTTGATGAAGGGAAAATGTAGCAAACACCTGGAATAGTTTTCACTGTCAGGTTAAAGTGCAGTGTTGCTGTGTGATGGTGGAAGGAGAAGACACACTTGTACAGGCCAGAGTGATGGGGACTCACTGGACCCTCCACAGACAGGGTACGGCCCACCAGCTTCAAAGCTTCAGGGAGGGGCCCAGCATCTCTACAGGGAAAGACAAGAGAACACATTCAGAAGGAATTAGAAAAGAGGAGCTGTCAAGTTGTTTTTTTACATTCAAACAATACATTTATTATTTTTTTTGTTGGCAGAGTCAGAGAAAGAGAGTAAGCAAGAAGGACTCTCCTGTGTTAAATTGTATGTCCTACTGTTGGTTTGCTCCAAGTTAGCGTGAAAAGTGGGATAAATGTGAGTTACAAAAGCCAGGTGGTCCTGGTGTCCTCCCCAAAAAACGTTTAACAAAATAGGTGTAACTTCCTGTATTTTAGAATTTTAGATCATGTTAAAACATGTCATGTTGTCGAAAAATGGTATTCTAGAATGTCATGATGTCAAAAAGGGTTCTAGAATGTCATGATGTCATAAAAATGGATTTTAAAATGTCATGGGATAATGTATGGGATTTTAGAATGCCATAAGGTTATAAAAGAGGATTCTGAAATGTCACGATGTCATAAGAGATTCTAGAATGTCATGATGTCATAAAATGGGATTTTAGAATATCATTATTTCTTAAGGGATTCTAAAAGGTCATGATGTCATAAAATGGGATTATAGAATGTAATGATGTCATAAGGAAATCTAGAATGTCATGATGTTATAAAATAGAATTTTAGAATGCCATGATGTCATGAAATGGGATTCTAGAATGTTATGATGTCATTAGAAATTATAGAATGTCATGATGTCGTAAGAGATTCTAGAATCTGTGGTGTGCAACATAATTGTGCCTATACTTGCACTTTAGCCCGAGAAAAGACATTATATATGAAATAATCAGTTTGTAGACAGGAAAATTGGGAGAAAGAGAGAGACATTTACTCATTTAGCTGACGATTCTATCCAAAGCGACTTACATAGTTCTACAGTAATTACCAGTGTTACAGCCACTAGAGGCAAAGTGTCTTGCCCAAGGACACAACGACAGTATGAACTGTGGGGAGAGTAGGAATCGAACTGCCTACCTTCCGGTTGAAGGACGACCAGTACTTGGTGGTACTATATGACGTGTACAAACTTAGATTGGTTCAAAATATTTCCATATTTCAACATGCTTCAGCTGCTGTTTGTCTAAATCTTGTTCCCACAGTCTGTCACTTGTGGTCAGGTGCCAGCAAAGCTCACCACATCCTCCACAGGATATGAACAATTTGTTTCACGCAAGCTGATTTTCTAATGATAAAAAAAATTGTCAGGTCTACATTAGGTTTTTATCAGCCACTTCATTGGAATGTGTTCCTGCTCATTTAAAGGTACAAAGTGTCAATACAGTAACACATCAGTCTAGACTATTTTTCCCAATAGTGTATGATCAAAATAACATTCTTCTATAGAACCTAACCTTCTGTACGTTTCATCACTTTTTGTTGCTGTCCATACAACTTTTGGAGGAGGACCAACATTTATTTATAGCATTTATTCAGTCTTAAGCCTTGCTCCACTGAGTTACAGAACAGATGGGGTCAGTTTGGGTCAGTTTGCATTACCTACATGAACAGGAAGCCAACTGTACCACATCACTTTAGTAACCCTCATATTGTTGGTCTGTTTTCAGTGGCAGAGAAAAGAATACAAATGACCATCCATCCATCCATCCTTCTTCTACCACTTATCCGGGGCTGGGTCGCGGGGGCAGCAGTCTAAGCAGAGAAGCCCAGACTTCCCTCTCCCCAGACACTTTCTCCAGCTCTTCCGGGTGGATACCGAGGTGTTCCCAGCCCAGCCGAGAGACATAGTCCCTCCAGCGTGTCCTAGGTCTTCCCCGAGGTCTCCTCCCGGTGGAAACATGCCCGGAACACCTCCCTAGGGAGGCGTCCGGGAGGCATCCGAAACAGATGCCCGAGCCACCTCAGCTGGCTCCTCTCCATGAGAAGGAGCAGCGGCTCTACTTTGAGCTCCTCCCGAGTGACCGAGCTCCTCACCCTATCTCTAAGGGAGCGCCCCGCCACTCTGCGGAGAAAGCTCATTTCGGCCGCTTGTATCCGGGATCTTGTTCTTTTGGTCATGACCCAAACTTCATGACCATAGGTGAGAGTAGGAACGTAGATCGACTGGTAAATCGAGGGCTTTGCCTTACAGCTCAGCTCCTTCTTCACCACGAAGACCGGTACATTGACCGCATTACTGCAGAAGCTGCACCGATCCGTCTGTCGATCTCACGCTCCTTCCTTTCCTCACTTGTGAACAAGACCCCGAGATACTTAAACTCCTCCACTTGAGGCAGGAACTCTCTACCAACCTGAAGGGGACAAGCCACCCTTTTCCGACTGAGAACCATGGTCTCAGACTTGGAGGTGCTGATCTTCATCCCAGCCGCTTCACACTCAGCTGCAAACCGCCCCAGTGAACATTGAAGGTCCTGGCTTGATGGAGCCAACAGGACAACATCATCTGCAAAAAGCAGTGACGAAATCCTGTGGTCCCCAAACCAGACTCCCTCCGGCCCCTGGCTGCGCCTAGAAATCCTGTCCATAAAGATAATGAACAGGACCGGTGACAAAGGGCAGCCCTGCCGGAGTCCAACATGCACCGGGAACAGGTCTGACTTACTGTCGGCAATGCGAACCAAGCTCCTGCTCCGGTCGTACAGGGACCGGATAGCCCTTAGCAAAGGGCCCCGGACCCCATACTCCCAGAGCACCCCCCACAAGGCAACACGAGGGACACAGTCGAATGCCTTCTCCAGATCCACAAAGCACATGTGGACTGGTTGGGCAAACTCCCATAAACCCTCCAGCACCCTGGAGAGGGTATAGAGCTGGTCCAGTGTTCCATGACCGGGACGAAAACTGCATTGTTCCTCCTGGATCTGAGGTTCGACTATCGGCCACATTCTCCTCTCCAGTACCCTGGCATAGACTTTCCCAGGGAGGCTGAGGAGTGTGATCCCTCTGTAGTTGGAACACACCCTCCGGTCCCCCTTCTTAAAAAGAGGGACGACCACCCTGGTCTGCTAGTCCAGACTTACTGTCCCCAAACGCCACGCGATGTTGCAGAGGTGTGTCAGCCAAGACAGCCCTACAACATCCAGAGACTTGAGGTACTCAGGGCGTATCTCATCCACCCCCGGTGCCTTGCCACCGAGGAGCTTCCCAACTACCTCAGTGACTTCAGCCTGAGTCACCTCTGAGCCCTCGGCCTCTGCTTCCTCAGTGGAAGAGGTGACGGTGGGGTTGAGGAGATTCTCGAAGTATTCCTTCCACCATCCAACAATATCCCCAGTTGAGGTCAGCAGATTCCCACCTCCACTGTAAACAGTGTTGGCAGGGCACTGCTTCCCCCTCCTGAGGCGCCGGACGGTTTGCCAGAATTTCTTCGAGGCCGACCTTTAGTCTTTATCCATGGCCTCACCGAACTCCTCCCAGACCCGAGTTTTTGCCTCCACAACCACCCGTGCTGCAGCCCGCTTGGCCTGCCGGTACCTATCAGCTGCCTCAGGAGTCCCACAAGCCAACCAGGCTCGATAGGTCTCCTTCTTCAGCTTGACGGCATCCTTTACTTCCGGTGTCTAACACAGCTTCGAGTGGCTGCGTCAACAATGGAGGTGGAGAACATGGTCCACTCGGACTCAATGTCTCCAGTCTCCCTCGGAATCTGGTCGAAGCTCTGTCGGAGGTGGGAGTTGAAGATCTCTCTGTCAGGGGACTCGGCCAAACATTCCCAACAGACCCTCACAGTACGTTTGGGTCTGCCAAGTCTGTCCAGCTTTCTCCCCCGCCATCGGATCCAACTCACCACCAGGTGGTGATCAGTTGACAGCTCCGCCCCTCTCTTCACCCGAGTGTCCAAGACATACGGCCGGAGGTCGATGATCAACTTTGTAGTTGTTTCATCTGACCTCCGACCTAGGTGTCCTGGTGCCACGTGCACTGATGGACACCCTTATGTGAACATGGTGTTTGTTATGGACAAACTGTGACTAGCACAGAAGTCCAATAACAGAACACCACTCGGGTTCAGATCAGGGGGGCCGTTCCTCCCAATCACGCCCCTCCAGGTGTCACTGTCGCTGCCCATGTGAGCATTGAAGTCCCCAGTAGAATGACGATGGAGTCCCCGGTCGAAGCACTTTCCAGCACCCCTTCCAGAGACTCCAAGAAGGCTGGGTACTTGGCCCGTAAACACAAATAACAGTGAGAGACCTATCCCTGACGCAAAGGCACAGGGAAGCGACCCTCTCGTTCAACGTGGTGAACTCAAACACATGGCGGCTGAGCCGGGGGGCAATGAGCAAACCCACACCGGCCCGCCGTGTCTCACCGCAGGCAACTCGAGAGTAGTGGAGAGTCCAGCCTCTCTCGAGGAGTTGGGTTCCAGAGCCCAAGCTGTGCGTGGAGGTGAGCCCGACTATCTCTAGTCGGTATCTCTCAACCTCCCGCACAAGCTCAGGCTCCTTACCCACCAGCGAGGTGACATTCCATTTCCCTAGAGCCAGATTCTGTGTCCGGGGATTGGGTCGTCGAGGCTCCCGCCTTTGACTACCACCCAATCCACATTGCACCGGGCCCTTACGGTTCCTCCTGCAGGTGGTGGGCCCACGGGAGGTCGGTCCCACGTCGCTCTTTCGGGCTGAGCCCGGCCGGGCCCCGTGGGAAAGACCCGGGCACCAGGCGCCGCATATGAGCCCCAACCCCGGCCTGGCTCCAGGGTGGGGCCCGGTTGCGTCATACAGGGGCGAGCGGTCCTTGGTCTGTCCATAAAGGGTTCAAATGAGCATGTTTTTATAAATTGTCTTTGTCTTCTTATTTAGTCATATTCCAAAAATAAAAGAATTCCAAATGTTGGACATTTGATTATAAATTAGCAGGTATTAGTAAGAACTGTTTCTGTTTTTAGACTCACTTCACCATTCTGACTAAAGGAGGTTCACTAGCTACATAAAAATTGTTTGGGTAGAAAAACATTTTTGAACTAGTTTTCAGACTTGAATTACACAAGAATGGCAATCTGATAGTATAAGGTTCACCAAAGAGATCAGTGGAGGAGGGCCTGAAATCGGGCAATTTTGTGATTGACTTTATTTTTTACAAAACTTTATGAAGTTTAGTGCAGAAAAATGAGAAATTACAAGCAAAATCATTTTTCATTTTAATCTAAAGGGGCTGGTCAAAAGTGTGGTTATAATGGAAGTCTATTAGAGCATATTATAATAGACTTCCAAAATAACAACAAATTCTCACAAAGTGAAAATACAGTGGCTATGGATGAATCTGAAAAATTCCACAAGTCATTCAAAACACACTTACTTACCAATTTTCATGGCTAAAAGCAATCACAGCCAAAATGAGCTCCATTAATGCCCCTCACAACTACACAAATTTTCTTAACAGGGCATTAGGGTTTTTAATAGTGAGTCCCTAAGATGCTGGAAACTGCTGCAGATTTCTTAACTTACAGCTGAAAAATTATCTTCTACTGTTTATTGCAGCAGTAAGTCTCTCTTTCTCTCTCTGTATCCAAGGATTATTCTTATATAACTATAACTATAACTACGGTTAGTCTAATTAACGGCAACACATCTTGTTTTCAAAAGTGAATTCCTACATGTCATATTGGATGTTAAAAGTAAAGACTGCAGTGTGGAAATGCACATATGGTTCCTTCCTTCCTTCCTTTTTTCCTTCCTTCCTTCCTTCCTTCCTTCCTTTCTAAATTTATAAATGTGCAGACAGAAGACACTGGAACATTTGATGACATCTACCAGTCTGTGTGATAGTCTCTTCATGTGAACTTACTTTGTGCAGCTAACAGTATAACTTGGCACATTCCCAATGAAAGCCATTTTGATTAGAACGTCCGTTTGTCCTTCAATGAGCTCTAAACCCTCTGTGGTCTGGACACCCCCGCTTCTGTTTCCCTCTCCAGGGAACAGCAACTGAGCTCCAGACAGATCTAGACAAAAAAGCACAATTACTTTTGATGCAACAGAAGTGTATTTTGTAAATGTGACATTCTATCACTCACAAAACGTTGGCAGAACGATGACTCTTGACTCCTTGTGCAAACTTAGGGTGCTCAAACACACAGGTTACATTGTGGCCTTCGTATTTGGCAACGGGGAGATGCACCGAGTAGATTTGTGAGTCTGTGTCGTTTTCTCTACCCAGCTCTTCATTAGAATCCACAGCCAAAAAGATGTCGGTGTCAGGTGTCCCTCCAGATGCAACACAGGAGACCACCCAGTACTCGTTTCCTCTTTGTTGTACCATCTCTGCTTTAATACTCACGTTAGGCCTCACTGTGGAGCAGGAAGAAAGTCGAGAGGAGTCTGATGTGTTTTCCAAAAGTCAGATAGTAAGTAGAGGCTTAGTGTTTTGTTGAGTAGGAAGTGGAAGCCGGATGAGCTGGATGTAACCTAAACATGGGCCATAAGGGTTTCTGCTTTGGTTTTGGGAGAGGGCTGACTAAGGCTTATCACCTGCCCCATCTGTTGCTGAGTGCAGATGTCTGGCTCAGCTGCTGTACCACCAAAACTGAGAAAGATCAGACCAGAGTCTATTATCTAATACATAAAACCTACACTGGCTGTTCATCCCTCCTGCGTCGTAACAGTCTAGCTGTTGTGGAACAATGAGATAATTAAAGTGAGTGAAAGCACTTGGCCTTGACATATGTTCACAGCTACAGTTATGTTTGGACAAAACTACGGCTTTTAGGCAATTTGAAGTGCATTAGGGACGGACTGGCTAATGCAAATAGGAAATGAACTAAAGAATAAGTGATATTAATATACAGCTTAAGTGTAGTGTATTCAGGGGTTTAAAATACAGATTTATACTGCACTCATGAGCTCCACGGAGGGTCTCACTTTCAAATTAGAAACTCAGACTTATATCAGTTCCTGTGTTTTCAGTTTGGACAATTCAGATGTTCATATTCAAAGATTAGGTTCTGTCTCTAGTACTACTACTGGCATGACAATATTATTCATGTATTTTAATTTAAAAGTGGAAAGGTTGCTGTGATGTTGGAGGTAGAGCCGGGGGATTTTTTTCCATGGCAAGATTCAAATTTTGATTATGACACTAAACATATATATATTTCTGGGTTAAAAGTTAGCCACTTTAATGACACTTCAATCTGGTTGGTTAAACTTGTTTGTCACTCACTCAAGGCATGATAAAAAAAAAAAAAGATAATTAGTATGAGTGGGTGAGAAAAAACAAACTGCATCTGTGTTTGCACTGCAATACAGTGATGCTTCAGATTGCAGTTCATCAACAGGCAACACAATCTAATATGGTAACACATCCAATTGCCCCAGCCCTAGTTGAGGGTAGCAGGTGGAGTTGATGACCAGGGCGGGAAAAAAACATCTTAAAAGTGTGGCTATAATTTAGTTGCATACACCTTTTTTGCAGCATGCGAGTAGAAAAAGAAAGACTTCCACCATTTCTTTGGGGAAATTGTTTTGTGTGTAATAGCTGAACGGTCTGAAGCACAGATGTTACTTATTAGAAAGGGCGAATAATTGTAAAGGATCAAAAAAGTCTGCCAATGCATTAACCCCAGAATAAAGGAGAAATTAGCTTTGGAGGCTGAAGAACATTTTAAAGTCTTTATTTCACTGAAGTCACCAATTGGCTTTTATAAGATGTTTTCCACGCTCTTCCAGTCCCTCCACTTTGGGCAATGCTAAAGGACTTCAGGCTATTATCCATGAGATGTTTGTAGGTTTGCGTTTAAAAAGGTGTGTGTGTGTATAAGTGTATATATATATATATATATATATATATATATATATATATATATATATATATATATATATATATATATATATATATATATATATATATATATACACTCACCTAAAGGGCTATTAGGAACACCTGTTTAATTTCTCATTATTGCAAGAATCTAATCAACCAATCACATGGCAGTTGCTTCAGTGCATTTAGGGGTGTGGTCCTGGTCAAGACAATCTCCTGAACTCCAAACTGAATGTCAGAACGGAAAGAAATTTTCAAAAATTTTGAGCGTGGCATTGTTGTTGGTGCCAGACGGGGCGGTCTGAGTATTTCACAATCTGCCAGTTACTGGGATTTTCACGCACAACCATTTCTAGGGTTTACAAAGAATGATGTGAAAAGGGAAAAACATCCAGTATGCGGCAGTCCTGTGGACAAAAATGCCCTGTTGATGCTAGAGGTCAGAGGAGAATAGGCCGACTGATTCAAGCTGATAGAAGAGCAACTTTGACTGAAATAACCACTTGTTACAACCGAGGTATGCAGCAAAGCATTTGTGAAGCCACAACACGCACAACCTTGAGGTGGATGGGCTACAACAGCTGAAAAAAAAATGAAAAAGAGGCTACAATTTGCACAAGCTCACCAAAATTGGACAGTTGAAGACTGTAAAAATGTTGCCTGATGAGTCTCAATTTCTGTTGCAGCATTCAGATGGTAGAGTCAGAATTTGGCGTAAACAGAATGAGAACATTGATCCATCATGCCTTGTTACCACTGTGCAGGCTGGTGGTGGTGGTGTAATGGTGTGGGGGATGTTTTCTTGGTACACTTTAGGCCCCTTAGTGCCAATTGGGCATTGTTTAAATCCGCTGAGCATTGTTTCTGACCATGTCCATCCCTTTATGACCACCATGTACCCATTCTCTGATGGCTACTTCCAGCAGGATAATGCACCATGTCACAAACAAAGCTCAAATCATTTCAAATTGGTTTCTTGAACATGACAATGAGTTCACTGAACTAAAATGGCCCCCACAGTCACCAGATCTTAACCCAATAGAGCATCTTTGGGATGTGGTGGAACAGGAGCTTCGTGCCCTGGATGTTCATCCCAGAAATCTCCATCAACTGCAAGATGCTATCCTATCATTATGGGCCAACATTTCTAAAGAATGCTTTTTAGCAACTTGTTGAATCAATGCCACATAGAATTAAGGCAATTCTGAAGGTGAAAGAGGATCAAACACAGTATTAATATAGTGTGCCTAAAAATCCTTTAGGTGAGTGTGTGTATATATATATATATATATATATATATATATATATATATATATATATATATATAGTTTGATAGACAGACAAACGGTGTTTACTTTAAAGCCCAAATTAACTGGAATGACATTATTAATTGTGTTAGAGTGAGATATTGCAGCATTACGTTTCCCAGGCACTCAATGCCAGTAAAAGAGTGCATTTCTTGCCACAGAATGGCTCTGCGCTGAACACTGTGATTTATGGTGTGTCACTCTCTATATGGAGCACAGTGAGAAGGAACGACCAGCCAGAGGAAT
This sequence comes from Neodontobutis hainanensis, assembly GCA_024349245.1. Classification (NCBI taxonomy): domain Eukaryota; kingdom Metazoa; phylum Chordata; class Actinopteri; order Gobiiformes; family Odontobutidae; genus Neodontobutis; species Neodontobutis hainanensis. The sequence continues at coordinate 26,077 of JALDNG010002287.1, read as the reverse complement.
TAACAGGACAAACTTAGTGAACTTCTGTGAGCTGCTGAGTCATAGGGCAACATCTCAGCAGCACAGCTCCTAATACAATACAAGCAAGCACTTCCTGTCAACACACTCAAGCCGCAGCAGTGACAAGCTTACCAAAGGTGTCCACCCTCACTGTGGTCAGAGCAGGGGGAGGGTCGGGTGCTGAACCACACATGTCACATTCTCCTCATCCTGCAGGTGGGTGGGAAAACGGAGTATGCTGCTCAGGGTGGAGGTACCGTTGGGGTGGGCAGTTTCGTTTTCTTCAACAGTAAATATGTCCTGCGGAGGGTCAAGGCCGTCAACCAACCAGCTGACCTTCGGAGTGGGACGGGCGCCGTCAGCCAAGCAGGACACTGACTGGTAGTGGGTGCCGTTGATGGTCTCCTCATTCACCTGGATGTGTATGTCCAGCTTAGCTGTCAAACATGACACAAAAGTCACACAAAAGTCCTCAAATGTAATAGAAGCTGAGGTGAATTCTGATTGGACGAGACAGAGGATTATGTGGGCAGAGTTATGTGTTTGGAACGCTTGTCATTGTGTGTTCCCTTAACTTGCCAAAATAAAAAAGGGAAAGACAGTCCACCACAGTGGCCAAGCCTTGTCAAGTTGTGTTAGTCACTGTATTGAGTCAGAGGTGGTGCAGTGGATTTGTTCTATTCAGAAGTGTCTGTGAGTGAGTAAGTCAATAACTTGATTTGTGAATTTTATAATAAGCAATGTTACTCAAAACAAGGTAAAAGTAGTTACCAAAATGTTAGTATCCATACATGTTCAATACAAAGACTACTAAAGTACTGGGTAACCTTTGAAAAAAATGTTTGTCTTATCTTAAACAATATTTTGTCAGACAAAACTCTCTCCCAAATCTTTGGGGCGGCAGTGGCTCAGTGGTAGAGAGGTCGTCCTTCTACCAGAAGAGGCAGTTCGATTAAGTAGATAATGATCCAATTGAAGTAAAGCTTAAGCCGTTTTGCTTTCCTGGATTTATAGACTTATAGAAATATGAAGAGTTTGTTTTAAAGAGTTTTGTAACCATAATTGATCTCTGTTAATTGTTTTATTGTTTGTGACTTTGTAAATTGTGATTGTATTTGTCTGTTTATTTGTAAAAGCTGGTCTAGGGACAATCATTGCAAATTAGCCAGAGCTAGAAATGCTGTAGTATGTGACACGGCCAATGGAACATAATTGTACTTTAAATAAATAAATAAGTAGGAGGTGTTGCAACCAGCCACCAGAGGCACACACACGCCACCTTTAATTCATTGTACGAACTTAATCTATGCATGAATGGTCCTATCACATCAGAGCTATACTGATGATGGCAGTTCAAACAAGTGCAGCCATGTTCTTTCTTACCTACTACAGTGAGCAATACGGTGCCGAGTACGTCCTTGTTATCTGACACAAACTCACAGGTGTACTCCCCCTCGGCTTTTACGCTGGACAGTGCAATTCTGACGGTGAGGTTTGTGACAGAGTCTGAGCTGGAGAAGTCAGCGTCAGGACTGAAAGACCGGTTCATGAACCCCACCAGCCGCTTGCTTTTACCATGAACCTCTTGTTTCCACTCCGCCATCACAATCTCATCTTTTGTCAAATAGGTGCAGTTCAGGTAAATGTCTTCTCCCAGGACTGCTGTGACATTGTTTGTGATCTCAAGCGGCTGCGCTTTGCCTGAACCTAAAACACAAAGCAGTACAATGACAAAAGGTAATAAGTTCATACTCATTTCTTCAAATTGCAAATCCAAGCAGAGCAGCAGCGTCTTGAAGGGGGGAGCGTCATTGTCCCTGTTCTTGTGACAAAAGAGACAGCAGGATGATAGATGTGATAGACCATTGTGGTGCAAGCTGTGCAAGCGCTTTCTGCTCATTTATTGTCTTGTGCTAATATAGTAAGAGTGATAGATGTGGCACGCCAGCCTGGTCACTGGTTAGATTGTTCTCACTCATTTCATCATCACTGAAATGTAGCCATGGCCAGTCAATGTGAAAAAGCATCAAATAATGGCATGAAAGCAAAAGGTTGGGTGTCGTCTAGACCAATAATACAAAGACAGTGGAGGCCAGAATATTGGACAGATAGAAGAGTTTGCCAAACAGTTGATGGAGACAGGGGTGAACAGCACATTTGGAAAAAGGTCAGATGGAGCACTTCTGGGTTTTATTGAAGCTTGTCAACTCACTGCCACCAATCAGCCTATGGGGTTGATAAATGCAATCACCGAACAGGTATTTATTTAAAGTACTGCCCTTTTGCAAACACTTTCAACAGGAGCCCTCCCAGATGGTTCTGTGGAGCAGACTATGCTCTGTGGAGCAGTATCTGGCAGAGTCAGGTAAATTTTAATCACTCATAAACATCATTTGGTAATAAAAGATAAGCAGACTGCAGCATATTTTTGATGGACGATAGACAACGGTTTTGGCAAATGGCAAGTAACTGACTACATGTGAGCGGTCAGTGAGCAGGTGGAGTAACACCAGCATTAAAGTCACAAGCTACAAGTCACGAGATGCTTAGGACTATGTTGCTAAACTTGTACAGAATGCCAAATAACTCCATATGGAAGCGCTAAAGGTAAGCAGGTTAGCGTCTTTTGAAATGAGATCTGACATTAGCACACAAATTGCTAAATCCACAAACTAGAATTTGGTTAAATGCATGTTGTCATCATAGACAAAGGTAAAGAAGCTCAAAGATTAGGCTTAGGGGCTGTGCAGAAATATGCTTAACATTCTTTGGTCTCAGTCAACTGAGCAGTCAACTGAAGTTTTTTGACTCCTTGTGTGTCCATGTAAAAGATTTTCACTCTCATGCTCATATGAATTAATTGGTAATACAGCTGTTTTTGTTGCCGCAATGAGCATCTTTTTAATAGTACCTATTAATAAGAACAGGATTCTTGGATTTTTCTACTGTCTCTGCTTCCTTATGTCCTTACGCTAATAAAATTCAAACAATCCAAAAGTTATGCTCCAAATCCAGACACTGGACCTCTTCTCTTCCTACTGTCTAGAAATCAGCCTCGATTAAGGGAGGTTTTGCAGGAGAACACATTTAATAGGAGCTGACAGGTTTTAGCACTTGTGAAAGGACAGTGTGCAGACTCCAATGCATACCAAGTCCTTCTTCAACCCGCTTCCTCAAAGAACACTTGAGGACGGGGGGAAATTGCTCCATCAGCCGGATGAAATGGACCTCTGTTCAGTCATAACGGTGACTCCAGTGATGACAACTAGGTGCTATGCTTCACAGAAAACCACATAAGATTTCACCAGCAGCTGTAATCGAAACTAAACTGAAACTCTGTTGAAGTTGAAAGGTTGCTTCTGTTACTATATATTACAGCTCTGTGAAACCTCTAATGCCACTTAAGCTGGAAGGACAGGGTAAGAAATAAATATGCCAGTTCAATTATGCCAAGTGGGTTCATTATTCATATGCCCTTGCAGGATGTGCCAAAATAAATGTCAGCCAACTCACGAATGCCTCACCTTAAGAGAAGGCCACAATCATATTTTATATAACCCAGTGTTTAAGATGCTCTTCAATATGTCTTTATAACGTGTCAAATAAGGTTAAACCTGGAATTAATCTGAATGCTAAACCCAAAAACATACACAGCCAGGACTAGATTAAAAACATGTCAGGAAAAAATACTTTAACCACGCCTGCCTCAAGCAACTCAAATCTTATAAAGCACCTCCCATCAACACATGCTAACACGACCTACGTTAAAACCTCTGGTTTGGTTGTTAGATGAAGAGTATTTTAGAATAGATTAATGTATTGTTCATTTTCACTGAATGAACAACATGTTACTCTATTGAGAGTTAGATTGTGTTGTGCAATAATTTACAGCTTCAGAAATTTGCACTACTTAAAGGCCAGATCTTCCTTTGTTTTGTTTTTTTACCAGAGTTTATATTTGTGTGTCTTAATTTTGGACTTGAATTTTATTCATTCATTCATTCATTTTCTACTGCTTTGTCCCGTTAGGGGTCGCGGGTGACTGGAGGGTATCCCAGTGGCTTTGGGCCTGAGGCGGGGTACACCCTGGACAATGGCCAGTTGGTCGCAGGGCTGACAAATGACAGACAGTGACAGACAACCATTCACTCTCACATTCATTCACTAGGGACACTTTAGAGTTGTCAATTAACCTATACGTGCATGTCTTTGGACGGTGGGAGGAAGCTGGAGTACCCAGAGAGAACCCATGGTAACACGTGGAGGACATGCAGACTCCTCACAGAAAGACCAGTCGGCCAAGAATGGCACTTGAATTTGATTTTCAATATTTATTTTTAATATTTTTTATTTCTATGCATATTATATGGCACCCTGCAATCTATTGAGTTCAAATAAATACCAAATGTTCTAACTAACTAATGTACTAACTAACTGAGTTACCTTTTGAGAGAAGTAATCTGTAACTGTAACTAATTACTTTTTTAAAGTAAGTTGACCAACACTGCAAGTTTTATTTTGAGCACACTATCTGGATGTTTAACTAGAATTCTTCTATTAAATAATAGTTCTCGTTTAATAAAATAATCTACAGGGCATGTCCCTGCAGGGCTACCATAGGTGCTCACAGACTGTAGAAGAGAGGGTGTGTGAGGTGTGGAAGTTCATTCCTCAAAATTGCCACAGGGTCAAAAAGTATGCACTGCACCTTTAAACTACAAATAAAGCAAGATGAATAAACCTATGGCCCACCACTGACCTGCCCAGCTAAGACTGAACAAGGACTAAATAAACCCACCAAACCAGAACTAAAGCTAAAACATATATAGACTATATACCTATATCTGACCCAAACACTGGAGTCAGTCTTCACTAAACCAGCACTTGGAATAACTAGGATTAGATACACAACTCAAGGTCTATACAGGTGTAGACCAAGACTTCTCCAACAACAGCAGGAATAAACCAACACAGCCTGTGGACTGAATTAGACCAAATCTTTAGTATGAGTAAAACCCACAGTTTGTATCACATACTTCCTTAAATGCATTTCCTTGCAATGTCCTACATACAGCTACATACTTATATGAGAATCTTATTTTATTATTCCCATTTATGTTTTCACATACAGCAAAGAAGGAAATGATTCTTGATACTTACTTAAAATACTACATTTTAATCACATTTCACTTCAAACAATGACCCACTTGTGTGTTAAGCCCATGATTTGCCAAACAGTGCAAGCTCAGCAGAAAGAATGCCCACTACAATTCAAGTGCACTACGTATGGTAAAGATAAATAGCTCTCCAACTGAAACCTTAAACCAAAACATCGCAGCATGTATGTGGGTTTTCCCCTGCTATACACAAACCTTAACAGGGTTGTATATTCACTTTAGAGGGCTGTAAAGATGCTAATGTGGGTTCAGGTGACATCACTGATCAATAGTATCGAGCCTCCTGTCGCTGTGACTATACAAACATGCCATCAATAAAAAGCTGCAGAAATAGTGTCTTTATGTAGTTAAGATGCATAGTAAATCAGACACGTTTAACCACAGAGCCACTGTTTAGTGCACAATCAAAGTCTCTGAACGAGACCTTTAGGGCTGGTAAAACATGCCCATAAACAGCCAGATGGATTGGAACACTGCACACTCACCCAGAGTTTCCAAGCATTGAGCAACATTTAGGAGCAGACCCAGAATCAGCAGCTCCAAACATCCCATGGTGGTGTCATTGAGAAAATCACAAGTGGATCGAATGACAGTCAGTATAAAGCACTGGGGTATTTAAAGAGTGTGTGTGCAGTCTCTGTGGTTAAGGGTTAGAGCGTACACACCCTGTACAGCTGACAGTGACATCTGACAGAAGTCACTCATACACCCACATACTATGAAGACACACACTGCATACACGTGTGAGAACCTTAATTATATGCATTAGGAATTATAGCAAAAATGTTTATTTTGGCATTTTTCAAAAACATGCTAGCATTTATTTGCAAAAGCTGTTTTCCGATTTAGACTTTGCTGTCTACATGGCATTTCCATTATATAAATACAGTACCCATCAGACCCACTTCACCTTGCTAAGAAAGTGAATGGGTCTGGCTGGACAGGCTAGCAGCTCTTTGGATTTAAAGTTTAGTGTATTATAGCAGTCTATACATCCTGCCTCTGGCTCTGCAACTCACGCATAATTTACTCCCTTCTTTATTGTAGTTAATGGCCACATCAGTGGAAACAAAAACTTAATGGTTACCTATGCTAAACCATACCGTACCATAGGACTAAATGCTGTGCTGCATATTTGCATGTCTCTCAGCATTTTCACTTCCCAAATGTTAAAGTCGTTTTGTCACAGTCACAGAGCAGGATGTGTCTGTTCAGTCACTCAATCACCTCATAGAGCCATGTGGCCTGGTAATGGTGAAGACATGCATCATTCATACCATCCTGTCCCTGCTGGGGCCCACAGAGACACACAGAGGCCGGCTGTCTGCAGCTCAGCTCACCACGAATACTCAAATCACTCGCCTCTCTGCGTTAAACAGTCTGGGTCTCTGCTGCAAGACTCATTTGTTAAAAACAGATTGTGATGGGCGCAGGGGTAGTAGACGAATATTGGATCAATTAACTTTGTACATACCTATGTAAACTTAAACTATGACTGAGAAGCTGTGAAAGTTGGCAGACTGACATCAGAACAAACTGATTCAGATTTGTTTTGCCCAAATTTTTTTTTTTACTTTTTGATTATGACTTATTATTCTTTAAAACGTGAGCCAGAAAAATACTTTGCAAGAGAATGTTTATGAACTATAGGCAGTTTATTGTGTTGTTGAAGCACCATTTGTTCACAGACTTGCTGGTATCAAGCAGCTGTGTCTTGATTAAAGTGCTTATTGAACAGATATTTTATTATAGAAAAATACACTGCACAGTCAAAAAACCTGTGTTACTGTTGAGGCGAGTAGTTAATCATAGTTTGCATGGGGTGTGCATTGTTCATTGTTTTTTAGCAGTCTGCAAAATAGTTCTTCTGCTATTTCCTGGAAAGGAGCATCAACTTTTGCCTTGACTCAAACACCACAAGTGTATGACAGTGAATGGAGTAACCTGTCACAGTGTGCCACCCAGAGACTTCCTCTGGGTGGTTTGTAACGGCTAGTTGTCAGCTGTGTAACTGTCAGTGAGATGTGTAGTGTGGGAAAGTGGCTTTGACAGTAGTATGTTGTGTCTGTTTCTGGCAAAACACCGGTGGAAGCACTGGAGACTCTGGAGAAACATAATTTTAAACGTTTCAATATGTTTACAGCAGGCCTTATAGTTTTTATTCATTTTCAACTGCTAATTCCAGCTGCTTTGGCCAAGAGGTGAGGTCCAGTTAATCACTGACAGACCACTCACTCTCACATTCACTGGGGATAATTTAGCGAGGTAGTCTGACTAAACCCTCAGAGATTAGCATACTACATTTTTACTGAATTTTACTTAGCCTTAGTTTAAAACAGAAGGTTGTGTATTTATGAGAGTAAATTAAAACCACTACTTGTAAATGCCACATCATACATACAAATAGCCTGTTTCCTATGTGAATGCAAAGATACAATGTAATACTTCCTGCATTCCTATCGACTCCAGTAATCTATTTATGGATTCAAAAATATATGGCCATAGTAAAAATTTCAGCTTTGGTTCACACTCACTTTCCAAGTCCATGTGAGTAGTGTTTCAGACAAAGTCTAGTCCATGTAGCTGCTGACATCTGTAGTTTCTTGCAGCTGGAACATGTTTAAAACATGTCTAATATGAATAGACAACAGACTAGTTTACAAACCAGTTTATTAACTAACTGCTGTTATAATAAAACTACCAGGTCTTAGCTCTCACAGTATCTAAAACCTCATACTTCTGTTCGAGCACTGTCTAAGCACACTCATCAGCGTGTGGAAAGTATGATATTTTCACACACCTTGCACTTCCCACTAATGCATTTATATACAAGCAAGGTATAAGCGGAAATGAAACTTTGATATTGTTGATATTGTCTACATTTTAAACGTTAGATCACCCGACCCACATATTCACCAACTTGTTTTGATGAAATTGTGATCTTAACTATTCTCACACCATTCACACTGACACTGTGGAGAGAGGATAGCAACAGAGGGAGAATGTTTTTTCTCTGAGCTGAACAGTAAAATGATTACTGAGGGCTGCCACAACAATGTATGTCACGTCCTATTTTTGTCCCATTTGACACAGATTATAAGTGGACCTTAAATGTATTTCTATGAAAATGAAACACTGCCATGAACAGAAAATATCATAATCTGAACTTCTACAGTTAGACTACTTCATCTTTCATCTCGGTTTCATTAAAAATGTCAACTCTACTGCTGATAATGAGTTTTTTGGCCGTTCATGGACCACTGCAGAGTTCATGTATTTAGGTGAAACCTGACATGATTTATGTTTTATAAAAAGAAAGATTTACAATCAATACAGTATTATTCTCCTAACAGCGAGTCATGAGGCGCATATCTGCTCATTTCTGCAAATGATGACTGCCACACTGTAGCGCCTGGAAAAGGGTTTCCTTATTGCACTTATTAGCTACGGTGTTGACAGATGAACCAATCAGAAAGCAGTATTTTGCTAAAAGACTTGTTGAGGCGCTGATCAGCTTACCTTGCTTATATTTTGATTGAAGACTGTTGCTCTGACAGCATTTGACTCAGGAAGCAGAGGAAGATGGCTCGCAAATGCGCCATCTAAGTAATATAACCGGTGCAACGCACTAATTTTGATCAGATTTTTGTGTTGCTTGCAACTTGATTCTTCCAAGATTTGTGAGTTTACAAACTCACAAAACTCAAGCTACAGGCTACAAACAAAGTATTCACAGCCAAACCAGCTCATTGTGTCCAATGATGCTGCCACACCGACAAAGAATTTCCCTACAGGGAATAATAATTTTATGTTTAAATAAAATAAAATTAAAAACTATGGAGCTGCTCTGATATGATAAACCTACCTTTTGCTATCTCTTCAACGGGGGCCCTCCAGAATTGTTCTGTGGAGCAGACTGTGTTTTGTGGAGCAGTTCTGTCTGGCAGAGTCAGGTTAAACCAGGCCTTCCGTTAGTCACTAAAACCATCTTTCGTTTTTCTGCCAACAGCAGCAGACCAACATAGCTAATAGTTTATCTCCAAAATCCCATATAAAGCCTTTAGATTTAGAATGACTGTATTGTTGATTGTTTAGTTGACCAGAGTGAGTGGCTAAATGTGTGTATTTCACTGTTCTTGTCAGTGTGAGCACAAGAACAGCCCACAGGTTGTGCCCTCACTGTCAGATGAACATCTTAATGGAAGTCTGATCTCCTGACCAAACTAAAGCGTTAACACTGGTTGGTGAAATACAGTGGAAGATAAAAGGAATTATTGGGAAGTTTATTGGTTCTAATCAGCTCCAGAACCTCATGATTAGATCAGAGCAGTGGAGTGGAACGTTCGATTGTATCTCCGGAAGGTAACGTGGGGTTCAGTCTATTACCCACACCACATGCAACATTTGATTTGGACTGAGGGCAAACACTTGACGCATAATTGAGTCTATCTCCGAAAACACAATACACACATGAGCTGGAGGTAGTTTCACCAGCTAATGGAATTACCTGAAGTGCTTATTCCCTGTGGTGGAGTGGAGCTTTTAAAAAAGTCTGGAGTCTGTCAGCCTTTTTCCTTATGAAGCTGTTGTGCGTCTGAGATTTCTGCAAGGTAATGTATTTCACTAGTGTTAACATCTCACAACTGAGGAAGTTATAGATTTAGCAGATGGCACACTGTCTCTGACTTTATCACTTCCCTGTGGATACACATGTGGGAATGTATCCCAGAAAACACTGCTGGTGCACAGCCAGTAATAATGCATGTACCATTAAAGCACAATCCTCTGAGCTGTATGGTAACCTCCTTAATGAAACCAAATATTCACATTTATTATAAAGACGGAAAAGCACTGATCGTGTCTCTTCCTGCTGTTATTCATTTACAGATGGATTATCACCAAACCCCCCTGAGCTCCCACGCACAACAGGACCTGAACAGATTCCACACTGACACAAGACGTGATTGATAATGCAAACAGTCCAAGTCACATAGCAACTCTTAACATACCTCTCAGATGTCCATGAAAAAGAAGTCAGAGTGATAACACAGCTTACTGTCAGAATCTGCCACAGTTCTCTTCTTCGCACTTCTGCAGAGGATTCTTTACAAACAACACACGTGGTCTGCATTAGAGATAAATGATAAGGACAAGATAATGAGCATTAAAGATTCATCCTAGAGCACATAGTCAATCATGTGGTGAGACTTCAGGAATTCTTATCAGAATATTGTGTGTACTATGAAGTACTCGACACTAATCTTAAGATCAGTCTTAAAAGCACTTTTAATGGTCTTGTTCTCATCTAGGACTCATTTTCAAGGGTCTTGTCTCAGGGCCCTTTGGAACTAACATTTCAATCCATCTTCTCTCTCTCAGCACACATGTGGACCGTTTAGTTCATTGTGTTCAGACCTGGTATTTACCTGTGCCCTCCTGAGTCCACATAAGACCACTTCTCACTTTCCCATTGCATATGCTAAACTACACCTGCTTTGACTTTAGACTTTTCTGACCCCTACTACCATAATCATGTTACTTCCCATTATCCTTAAATCAAATGTTCAACCTTAAAATCCCACAGTACAACTTACCACTCTCTTATTATAGGGTTTAATCTCCTAATAGCATCTTGTAATAAGAATGAGATGTGAAAAAACCAAGACCATCATATAGAAATTAATTTAATAGAATTATATGACAATGTTCAGTCTGTACCAGCAAGCTTTGGCCAATCATTTGCATACATTTGGATCTGCTGACCTGTTTCTGCATTCATACACAGCACTCCCATTGACTGTTCCCCTTGGATTGCACAAAATCTAAAACAAAGGTAAGCTCTAAACCTCAGTTAGATATAACAAATTTCATATTTTGCCATAAGAAATTGGTTCAGTTTTACCTTTTTAATAAAATGAGGGGGTGGGTAGGGAGTTGGTCACTGCTGTAGGAGATCTGTCTTTGTGAGTCAGGACCCTTTTCACACCTCCAATCTGAATACATAAAGACACACAAGACACAGGACACCTCCAAATGTGTCTCAGATCACATCTCTCCCATTAAACAATCACATCTCACATTAAGGCAAAACACATTACACTGTCAGGATTTTAGTGTCACATCCAACGAGGGTTTTCAAACAAGAAGAGATATATCCCTATTTCTGTGATTCAATTAAAACTTCATTTAAAATTATTCTAAATTAAAATTCTATACCAACCCCTACATGTCTCCTTCTCCAAGTGCTAGAAAACCTTAAGAGTCTATCATTATTCAGACTCTGGACTTGGACAATTATTACAGCTTCTTCCTTGAATCACTTTTCATGTGGGGTCCACTGCTCTTTGGTGTTGCCATGGTCTTCTTGAGTCTTGGGCTTTTCTTGGTCTCAGGTTGGTGTGGTCTTAAATACAGGTCTACTGCTTCTAAATGAATCTATTATGACAAGGAATAAAAGGTTAAAGCAAAAGCATCTGGACTCAGTTTTCAAGGTAAATACGTTTTGTCTCTAATTCCAAGAGACTTTATCAACTCTGAGTTCAACTGGTAAGAGAGCTTAGCTTATATCTCTAGAGGGAGTTTCCCCTGAAACCAAACCTGATAGGCCAGGCTGTTTTGTTCTCATAGTCATTAGTTATGAAAGGACAGTTTGACTCCTGATGTGAGAGTCATTAAAGGCTCAGGTGAGTTGTTAGTGACACTGCTCCATTCAGGTGTTGTTGTTGTTCTAGAGTCAAACTGTTTTGTTTTAGGTTTCAAAACACTGTTGTAAATACTAGGCAACATGAATATGAGGCCACCTCCTCTGTTCAAAGAGGGCTTTGCTATTTTAACAAAAATGGCTTCCTTCACAAGTCTCTCAAACCATCTGGTCTCTCTGGCCAGAATTCAGACATTGCTGTCCTCAAAGGACTGTCCTTTCTCTTTGAGGTGAAGGTGAACTGCAGACTCAGGTCCTCCAGGATTGGCTCTTCTGTGCTGATACATCCTCTTGTGAAGCTGATGTTTTTATTTCTCAGACATACAGTTGTGCTCATAGGTTTATATACCCTAGCAGGATTTGTGATTGTTTGGCCATTTTACTCAGAATATGAATATAACACAAAACCTTTTTTTCACTCATAGTTAGTGGTTGGGTGAAGCCATTTATTGTCAAACAATTGTGTTTACTCTTTTTAACTCATAATGACAACAGAAACTACACAAATGACCCTGATCAAACCTTTACATACCCTGGTGAACTTGGCCTGATAACATACAGTCAACACAAACAGGTTTGAATGACTACTAAAGGTAACCATCCTCACCTGTAATCTGTTTGTTTGTAATCAGTGTTTGTGTATAAAAGGTCAGTGAGTTTCTGGGCTCCTGACAGACCCTTGCATCTCTCACTCAGTGCTGCTAGCAAAAGAATTATCAAAGGATCATGGAAAGGTATTTGAACTGTATTAAAGGAAAGGGATAAAAAAAGATATCCAAGGAATTGAGAATGCCATTCAGCAGTGTTCAAACTCTTGTTAAGAAGTGGAAAATGAGAGATTCTGATTAAACCAAACCAAGGTCAGGTAGACCAACAAAAAAATCACCCACAACTGAAAGGAAAATTGTTCAGGATGCAAAGAAAAACCCACAAAAACTTCAGCTAAAATACAGGACTCTCTGAAAAAAGTGGTGTGGCTGTTTCAAGATGCACAATAAGGAGCCACTTGAAGAAAAATGGGCTGCATGGTTAAGAAAGACACTACTATGCAAATGCCACAACGCATCCCACTTACAAAACACCAAAATATAAAGACAAGCCTCAAAACTTTCAGAACAAAGTCTTTTAGAGTAATGAGACCAAAATTTAACCTTTTGGCCACAACCATAAACGTTACATTTGGAGAGGAGTCAACAAGGTCTATGATGAAAGGTACACCATTCCTACTGTGAAACATGGAGGTGGATCGCTGAGGTTTTGGGGATGTGTGAGCTTCAAAGACACAGGAAAAGATGAATGCAGCATTCATTCATTCATTCATTCAGGGTGCACGTGGCAGAGTGGTTAGCACTCCTGCCTTACAGCAAGAAGGTTGTGAGTTCAAAACCCGGCCAACTCAAACATTCTCGGCCGACTCCGGTCTTTCTGTGAGGAGTCTGCATGTCCTCCACGTGTTACCGTGGGTTCTCTCCGGGTACTCCGGCTTCCTCCCACTGTCCAAAGACATGCATGTATAGGTTAATCGGCAACTCTAAAGTGTCCCTAGTGAATAAAAGTGAGAGTGAATGGTTGTCTGTCAATGTTTGTCTCTATATGTCAGCCCTGCGACTAACTGGCCACTGTCCAGGGTGTACCCCGCCTCAGGCCCAAAGCTGCTGGGATAGGCTCCAGTCACCCACGACCCCTATCGGGACAAAGCGGTAGAAAATGAATGAATGAATGAATGCAGCATGTCATCAGAAAATACTGGAGGAAAATCTGCACTCATCAGCCTGAAGGCTGTGCCAGGGAACTTGGAAGTTCCAACATGACAATGATTCATAGCACAAGACCATGTCAACTTGGTCAAAGTGAAGCTTCTGGACTGTCCATCTCAGTCTCCTGACCTCAATATTATTGAGCCACTCTGGGGAAATCTCAAACGTGCAATTCATGCAAGACAGACCAAGAATTTACAAGATCTGGAGGCTTTTCGCCAAGAAAAATGGGCAGATTTACCATCTGAGAAAATAAAGAGACTCATCCACAAGACCTAAAGCTGTCATTGATGTTAAAGGTGGCAATACACAGTATTGATCAGGGTCATTTGGGTAGTTTCTGTTGTCATTATGATTTTAAAAGAGTAAACACAGTTGTTTGAATATAAATGGCTTCACCCAACCACAGGCTATGAGTGAAAAAAGGTTTGTGTTATCATTCATATTCTCTAAAAAATGGCCCATAAAATTACTGGCTAACATCCAAGTCTGAAATTACACAGCTAAATTGTTCAATAGTATTTTATCTCCACCAGCTTTTTTATTATGTATTACATGCAGATGTCAACAGCCTGTATCCACAAACACCATAAAGGCCTTTAATGTTGATATCCTTATAGATGTCCTCACAGTAAACCTCACGTGCACTCTCTCCACATCCTGACCTTGTCTTTATGAGCACATAATGGACACTCATACCCTTTTCACTGCTGCTATAAAAATATACATCTATAATAAATTATAATCAGCTTTTGAATGTTTACGGCTTGTTGTTTTGCAGCCCTCTAAAGCCATTAGGTTTATTGCTTTAAGAAGCCATCACTGCCAGCCAGCACCCCTGAATCAGTGGTAGAGCAAAAACTCCGGTGCATTTTAATGAAAGGAACAAATAAATGAATAAATGAATGAATGTATCAGTGTAAAATGTAGGTCTAATAAGTATGGATAGGATAGTAGAATATGTAGAGTTACAGTGCACTTCGATTGATTAGATGTACAGTTTTGTGTGATACAATGTAATGTATCCCTGCTTTGTTAGTTTTTCCTCATCATATGACATGCCTCATGAAAAGATCTCACATTGGGCCTAACACCCACATCTTCTACAAATGTATTACTGTAACTAGAAGTAGTTTAGACCTTTAAAAGAAGAGTGAACTGAGGAGGCAAGAGAAACATATAAACACTGTGGTCAACACATGAAGATAAATGATAATGTTTTAAGGGGGGTCTGGGGACCCTCCCCCAGAAACAGATCAGGTGTAATTTCCTGTATTTAACAGCTGTCACGATATTACTATAGAGCAAGTGCAATTTTGGGAACTGTTAGTTTTCTACTAACTCTTTATTTAAAGATGGACTGTTAAAAGTAAATGATTTGTGTTCTTGCTGCTAATGTCTCTAAATCCACTTCAGACCTGGTCTTATTCGGACTGTATTCTGTCTCCAGCCTCATTCACTAACCTCGGTTTCCCACAGCTGAATTAACTCATTATTTTTAGATTTTAATCAAAGCTCGTCTCTCATTTCAAATACAGTAATATAATATAATATATTTTAAATCTTGCGTGCAGCAGCCTGTTTCAGAAAGTACAGGAGACAGAAATAGTGCATAAAGGTCTGAGATCAGTTTAACTGTCAGAGCACTGGAGGCTCAGATCTCCACTGTGAGAGCAGAACGAAGGAGAAACTGTAGAGGCTTTGGGGAATAAAAGGCAACTGGAGTTAGAAATCAAGACCAAATCAAAGCTCAACTTGTAAAATCAACTCTTTTAAACGACTTTAACAGAAAAACAAGTCCTAATTTGATCATTTTGATCATGTGAGTGCAACAATACTCAGCAGACAAAAACACTTGGTGCGCATGGTTTGACAGCATGACCAAATTATAAAAAAAAGGAGGGAGGGGGTCTCATATAAAAATTGTATAAAGATTGTTTTTAAACAAAACAAAAAACCCTAAGTTAGCCCATTATTCTTCAACTCCTTAATGTGCATCCTGAAACAGCCACACCACTTTTTTTCCAGAGAGTACTGTATTTCAGCTGAAGTTATTTGTGGATTTTTCTTTGCATCCCGAACAATTTTTCCTGGCAGTTGTGGCAAAACATTTTTGGGCCTACCTGACCTTGGTTTGGTTTCAACAGAATCCCGCATTTTGAACACTGCTTACTGGCATTCTCAATTCCTTGGATCTCTTTTTATTTCCCTTTTCCTGTTTTATTAAGTTCAAATAACTTTTCCCGCATATCCTTTGATAATTCTTTTGCTTTTTTCATGACTCAGAATACAGAAACATCAGTGCAGCACTGGATGAAAGACACAAGGGTCTGTCAGGAGCCAGAACCTCACTGACCTTAAATACACACACACTGATTACAAACAAACAGATCACAGGTGAGGAGGGTTACCTTTAGTAGTCATTCAAACCTGTTTGTGTGCATGTTATCAGACCAAAATTACCAGGGTATGTAAGTGTTTGAATAGTTTATGTTGCCATTATGATTTAAAAAGATTAAACATAACTGTTTGACAATAAATTGCCTCATCCAAACACTAATTATGAATGAAATAAAAGTTTTCATGTTCTCCCAAAAATGGGCAAACAATCACAAATTCTGGCAGGATATAACTATAAGCTGTATATATATTTTAAGTCTTAACATTTCTAATATATACATGGGCCCCTGCCAGTCATGGGCCCTTAGAATCATCCTAGCTTACCCCCCACCCCCCCACCCCCCACCCCCCTAACGACTCCGCAGGTGCATGTTATAAGGCCAAAATTTCCTACCACAAAAACGCATAGCAATAATAATAATCTTAATAACAACATTTCCTTTTACCTTTTTTTGTCTTCTCAATGCTGGGGAATACTTCTCCTAAATGGTCTCTCCGTGGTCCTCCACCTCCAGCTTTACAAATTAAGCACTGCCTGGACTTAAGATCTGCAGTCCAGAAGAAATTTGCAGCATGAATCATGAAAATGGAGCTCTCCCATAATGTAAAGTTTAACATATATCAATTTGCATCATTCACATGTGAATACGGCCGTTTACACAACAAACTCATTTTTGCCAAAACCACAATGATTCTGATTCTGTCACATTCACAAGAGGTCTGTGTTTTAATCCGGCCGAGAAGGTGTTTTTATTTTGTTGCGGCTGCTATAAATCATAATCTGGTATACGCTTAATAAGTTTAATAGTGCAGCTTCTGACTTCTTTTTTCAAGACCAGTTGTGACTACTCAGTGTTGTCTCCTCCTCCTCAATGCCCTTTAAAGCTCAACCCTGAGCAGACCAGACCCTTGAGTGCTTAATGGTGGTTTAAACAGTGGAAATTACTCCACTGCACTGCACCAGCCCCAGACCATCAGACATTTGTGTACATCAACAGTTGAGGCCGGTCTGCTGAGTGCTTTATGGTTATGTGGCTGACGGAATGACACAGACAGACTGATGAGGAGGAGCAGTGGGAGGGAGGGAAACAGAGCGGACATTACTGTAAGTGGTAGATGAAGAATGACTGTGGCTTTGTGAGGAATCACAAAGCTTTCAAACACGTTTCAGGGAAGTAGAGCTTTGTTTTCTCAGACAGAAATTACAAGAGCAGCAGCACGGTACAGGTGTGAGGAGGGGTGTGCAGCTGCCTGCTGAGCTCTGAACAACAGCCAAAAGTACAGGTCAAAGGGCTGAAAAGGAACAAAATACAAGTTTCTTATAGAGTATGGGATGGTATGGCACACTTTGAGAGCTGTTTCCAAGCATCATAAAGTAGCGGACTATACCATTTGGGTGTTATTTTACTGATAATGGCCTACTTCTGATTGAATTAGGGTGTATGTGGCTCCTGAACTAAAATGTGTTTGACCGCCCTGGTTCATGCCCTGAATTATGGCTGTTCCATAAAACGAGCTAACCCAATAAGCTAGGCTATTATAAGTCTGGCTCATTTTGTTGTCATTTTTGTTCCATAAAACAGGCTCATCGTGAGTCGCACTCAGTCACAACGGAAACCCATGCAAGTGGCTAAGCCCAAGAATACAATAAGTTTTCTCTTCTGTGTTCTCAGAAGTACACACTGATGGTGGTTTTCCAGAGTCAGAAAAGAGTTGGGTAATGCAGCATTTCCGTAGCTGCCCCTTGTGCATAGAATGAACTGCAGAAAGACTTAAATCTAGCTGAACTTGTAACTTTAGTAGAATTTAAATCTATTCTAAAGAAGCATAATGAGCTTGGTAAATGTAACTGTTTTGAAACTTGCCCAAACTGACTATTTTGTAACTATTAAAACATTGTTATTTGTGTGTTTGATAATGGCTTGTATTTGTCAGAAACTGTGTGTAATGCTGTTGTCTTGGCCAGGTCACTCTTGGAAAAGAGAATTTAATCTCAATGAGGTTTTCACCTGGTTTAATAAAGGATATAATAAAATTAATTTAATTTGGAGAATCAGAACTTTTGTCACAAATGGAGTGTAAAAGCACTCATTTTAGATCTGTCTCAGGTAATTTACCTACACCTAGAACCATCAAATTAGCCAAATTAAAAATTACAAGATAGATTATAATCTACATGAGACTGAAATAGTTTGGTATTTAATGCAAATATTATAATCCTAAAAAATGCTTGTATTTCACAAATGTTTGTGGATTAGTCTGTGCTGTGTTATTCCTTGTGCAGCTCGTAGCGCTTTGTGACTTTGGTAAAACACGTTTAATTCAGTCAGAGATAAAAGCTCCGTCTCTGAAGTGGCATGCAGTGCATTTCCTCGTTAGTTTCCCAGCTCTTTGCTCGTCTGCGTTTACTCCGTTTGTTTTTTATTGAGGCTCAGTTTTTTTGGTCAAAGCTCGACTTCAGTGTTCTGTCGACTCCTGGTGTAATTGCCGCTCAAGTGAGACTGGTGTTAGGCTGGATGTGTGAGCCTAGAGTGGTCTTTATTGAACAGGCTAAGCCTCGACTACTATGTTAACACTAATGTAGCTAAAATTCAGGCTGTAAGTGATGCTTTTCTGACAGAGTTATATGGACGAGGCCTCTGAGACATCACTGTGCTCCAAGTAAACTGTGTTAGCAGAGTCACTGAAAGTCTTCACTCTGGCAAAAATGATTAAAGGGTGTGTTTTTCATGACTCTAAGCACTGAAGTTTTCAAAGATACTTGTCTTCTTGTAGACAGGTTGGTATACTGAAAAGTGGAATTATCAGCACCTGCTTCTGGTTTTAGATAGAGTCGCACAGTTCTTACTTGTCTATGTTGCATTAAGCACAAGCAGAACTTCACACATGATGATAAAACATGCAGCTTTCAATGACGATTAAAACTGTCATACTTCTTAATACAAACAATGTCACACCGACCTCAACATTACAGGTAACCAAATTTTACAGTTTGCATTTGGGTTTATCTTCGTTCTTTGTGTAGCAAGTGCTGGATGGATTTTCCACCTCTGTTGTTTCAGCCAAGTGGTATAAACCAACAGCCAATGGGAGCATCGCAAGACTCCCTTTTATGTGAGCATATGATTGGCCAAAGTGTCCGGTAATTAACTTTACGTTCTCATCCATTTGAATACATTCAAATAAAGTCTAGCCAAGTACATACATTTTTTTTTTTTTTTTTTTTTACAATAATCCAAGGCTAAAATATAAATATAAAATAGCATGTTCATAACTATTATTGTATTCAAAAAGAAGAGTCAGTAGTAACATCTTTGGCTTTCTGTATTATTTGAAATCCAAATGAACCTGACACTGCTGCCTTTAGTTGGTCAGGTTGGATTAGTCCAGGGGTAAAAAAACTAATGTCTGGCAGCGCGTCAGACCAGACGGTGAGTGGAGTGGACAGCAGATGGTACGGCCTGGTGCACTGTGTGTGTGTGAGATGCTGTGCCTAGCGGGGCCTGTACTTCCCGCAGGTCTGGCACTGGTCCTGGCCTTGGTCTCAGTCCTTGCAGGATGCTTTAGCCAGCGGGCCATGACTCAGGCTCAAGCAGCCACTGTGAAAACACCTCACAAAGGCCAGGAGAGGTTTAATGGGAAGTGGTTGGTTGGTATGTTATCACACAAAAGCGTGTGTTAATGCTGCACTGATAGAGACCATACCATAGTTTCTAGTTACTATTGGTCACTTATGAGCCTAAAAGGTTACAATGAGCCTAAAAGGTCAAGATAGTTGCTTGACAGTTGAAAATGTTGATACAGCATTGGACACATACACATATAGTATTTTGTTATTTTATTTATTTTTATTTTTATTATTAGGGCTGTTCCATAAAACAAGCTACCCCAACAAGCTAGGGTTATTTGGATAAGTCTGGCTCATTTTGTATAACAGCTTATCCTGAGTCACCTTCGCTCACCATGGAAACTGCAGGTGAGTCTGGTCCAGGGCAGGCTTAAGTTCGGACTTAGCCCCAGAGGTCATGCTAGACTTTTTTACTTTCCACAATTTTGACAGACAGTCGTTAAATTTCTGTCATAATCTATTATTACCTGTCATTTTTAATTTTCATACTTTAATATTACTCATAATAGCTTTTTATTTTACTCACATTTTAAGAAATTAGGCAACATAACAAACATAGAAGAAAGATCATTTGTTTTATTGATGAACAACAGATGAACAAAAACAGCACGTCATGTGCACACACTGCAGATTTTTTCTTTTCTGCACTGACAGGGAAGGATATTTTGTGCTTGAACAGGCAGGTATAGAACGTAGTATGTAACACAATATGATCATGACTACAAAAGAAAATAACAAGATGAACCTAACTTAATTCAATGGCTGTACTGTAGTTCTGTCTGCCCTCTTCAGTGTTGTCTCTTCTTCCTCCACTGCATCATGTCCTCTTTTTTCCAGCTTTATTAACAATATCAGAACTATTTGTAAGTGTAAAAGCACTCATGTTAGATCTGTCTCTTTAATGTTTAATCAGATTAATTAACCTTACTATCCACTAGAACAACAGTTCCCAAAGTGGGGGTCGCGACCGTGGTGGGGAGGGGTCGCGAGAGGATTTCCAGAATTTTTATTTTTTTAAAACTTAGTAAAAGTTAGTAAAACTTTGTTTGCTCCAATTAATTATGACAGTTAAGTGACGGCGTGTTGCCAAGTCCGCGGGCTACTTTAACACAGTTGCTGTTTTTCATGTCCGCGGGTTGAAGTGACTATACAATTATGTTATATTTAGTGACGGAAATACTCATTTTAGGAGGAAACCCTGGCAAAAAATCCTCCAGAATGCATGTTTTTGACCAGGGAACCCCTAAAAACACGAATGAGCTTTTTTTGGGCCAGTTTTGAGTTGCAATTAGCGGGTTTTGTTGTGAAAACATGGCAACCCTGCAATTTACAGCACAACAACATGCGCTAGATATATGCACATTTTGTGTTTTGCTAAATAGCGATCGGTCTATTTTGAGATCTTAACTTGATAAAAAATTTAACGGTTATCATCAAAAGAAAAAGAGAAGGAAGCAGAGATGCCTGCTGATAAGAGAGCGGGATCAGCGGAGAACGCAGAGGGCAGAGAAGAGGATGAGCCGCCAGAACTACCCCTCACCTCTGGAAGGGCAGCCCGCCACACTCATGCAAACGGGACATGGCCTATTGTATAAAAAAACACAATAGGCGAAATAATAATAATTTGGGTTGTTGTTATTATTATAATTATTATTATATTATATAGGCTATATGCATTTAGAAGAAGGGAGGGGGGGGGGTCGCGGCTTGTCAGCAGTCTAATAATGTGGTTGCGATCTGAAAAGATTGGCAACCCCTGCACTTGAACCATCAAATAAATATTTAGCCAAATTAAAAAACATGAGATCGATTATTATCTACATGACCGACGTGTTGATCCGTGTGTGTAGGCTTCCTATAAACTTCTACTTGGAGAGTCCTGGTCTCACAAATAACAACTGCACAGTCTAAGAAAGTTGTTTATGGCATCTTCACGGGTGAACTTGATGTTCTTGTCCACTGTGTTGATGTGTTCTGTGAAGGCTTCTACTTCCTGGGTTCTGATTTTGACCCACGTGTCATCACCATATCTGAACCAGTGACTGGACACTGCACCTGGGAAAGAGACCAGAGCTCTGTTCTCTACTTCCTCCATGTACAGGTTTGCCACAATCGGGGAGACAGCTGATCCCTTGGCACAGCCGTGTTTTTGTCTGTTGAAGTTACCTCTGAACTGGAAATAAGTAGTGTTCAAGCATATCTCCATTAAACTGCAAAAATGGTCCGGGGTGAGGTTTGTCCTGTCCTGTAATGAAGTGTCCTGTAGTAATCTCTTCCTTACAGCCACGAGTGCTTCATTGGTGGGTATGCAGCTAAAGAGTGATGTGACATCAAAAGAGACAAAGGATACATCAGAGGAGACAGTGACTGACTGATATAGATCCTGTAGAGCAATCGTGTTTGTTCTCTTCTGTTGTAATAATTATGTATTTGTCCTAATCCATTATATGATTTTTCAATTTCAGCATGAGTTATAAAACTACAGTTACTAACATGAGCTGCTACAGAATACACAGTGTCTGATTATGTAACAGTTTGGAGTCTAACAGTTGGAGAGGCAGCGTTAGCTGAACGTGAATTACAGCAGACTCTCCGTCCTGTTCATACATTCTAGCGTCAACTGTTCAATTACTTTCTGTCCCCAGCTGCCCAGAGAGGACACATTTGTAATGGTAAAATATACTTTTTTTAAATTTCAAAGTGAACTTTTGACCTATTTCCTCAGTGTTTTCTTTATAGACAATAGTACTTTGGCTACCATAGATACTCAAATGTGGGAACTGCAATCTGCAATATTGCCACTAGTGGCTTCCAAACACTACACAGTGCACCTTTAAGTGTCATTTCCAGATCCAGCAACAGTAAATGTTCTGTATCTGGCATAAGCTCCTTTAATGTGCAAACAATTAGTAAATAATCCCAGTGAGCCTTTTTCTCCTCAGTCCAAAACATGACTCAGGCTAAATGAGAGAGAATCTAAACCACTGCACACTGCACAACCCTCACTCATTAGTCCGATTCCATCTTAGTGTCAGGCAAGTGTGTGCTGCAGATGTGCTGCAGATGTGCTGGATGTGCTGGATGTGCCGATGTTCCGGGCCTTCTCCATGGAAGATAAAATGTGTCATTTCTCATGGCTTTGCGTTGACAGCTCAGCCCTTAATTAAAACTGTGGGAGTAATGAGCGTGCGCCTCCTCTCGAGCGTTGCACCGTGTTGTCAGCTGAGTGGAGCTCAGCTGATACCACAGAAAATTCACATGCAACCCCAGACCAGAGGGACAAATGACTCTGGCACCGAGCAGGCAGGGACCAGGAAGCAATCAATAGGTTTTTATAGACCTGCATCACGCCTAAATGTTCCTCCGAAGCTCTCCTCGCTTCGATTCATCTCTGTGTCCGTGGGGTGTTCAGAGACACAGTCGTGCCACGCTGCAAAAACACAGGGCTGTGACGGAGAGCGCTGTGCTTTCAGTCACTCTGTAGCCTGCGTTATTGATGTGATGGGTCTATTTGTCTTTCTCTGAGTCTGGTTTTACACTCCAGTCCATTCCACATCACTCTGAACAGAATCAAGTTGCAAATGTAGGAAACAGAGCACTGGAGTTAAAGTTCAGGAGAGATAGAGTTTTGGCATGTGGAGAAGTAAACTCAGGGCTTCCATCTATAGAATTATAACAATAGATGAGTGTAAACTTTCCTTTGAAATTTCTAATGAAATATTTGATATATTATATTTAATTTGAGCTATTTTTTATTTATCCAGGAAAGTCCCACTGAGATTCTAAATCTCTTTTGCAGGGGAAGAGGGAACTATTGGACATGTTTTTGGTGGTAGGGGAAAGCGTAGCACACAAAGGAAACCTATGCAGACACTAGGAGAAAATGCAAACTCCACACAGAATGGCCCTGTCCTGCCTGGCGATCAAACCCATGACCTTCTTGCTGTAAGGCAGGAGTGCTAACCACTCTGCCACCAGATTTGATGCCACCAGCATTTATTCATTCATCTTCTTCTTGCTCGTCCCATTTGCTTAAACAATTGTAGTGTGGTCTCAGCATTTCTATCCTGTTGCTACAACTTAGAGTAACAATATGTTTTACCTAAAAATACTCATCTCTCTTCTTCCGCTTATCCAAAGCCTCTGCACCCAGAACATCTTTCTGGGAAAGTGTCCAAGGCAAACTCATTTCGGCTACCAAAGCTCATGACCATTGCTAAGAGAAGGAACATACATCGACTGGTTCCTTCTTCAACCCGACAGACCAGTACATTGACTGCACCAATCCGCTCCGTCCTTCCCTGACTCATGAACAAGACCCCAAGATACTTAAACTCCTCCACTTGAGGCACGAGCTCTCCACCAACCTGAAGCGAGCAAGCCACCCTTTTCCTGCTGAGAACAATAAACTGATTTAAACAGTAAACAATAAACTGCTGATTCTCGTCCCAGCCGCCCCATTGCACGCTGAAGGTCCTGGCTTGATGAAGCCAACAAGACAACATCATCTGCAAAAAGCAGAGATGAGACTGTGTGGTCCCCAAACCAAACACCATCCGGACACTGGCTGCGCCTAGAAATCCTGTCCATAAAGACAGGACCGATGACAAAGGGCAAATTCCCATGAACCCATTTACCCTCCAGCACCCTGTAGATGGTATAGAGCTGGTCCAGTGTTCAATGACCAGGACAAAAAAACGCATTGTTCTTCCTGAATCCAAGGTCCGACTATCAGCTGAATTCTCCTCTCCAGTGCCCTGGCATAGACTTTCCCAGGGAGGCTAAAAATATGTAGCCTCAAGGTTATTTGGTTAGTTGGATAGATCAGAGTCAGTGCAGAGTTGGCTGCTGAAAAACTGCATAAATGTCTCGTGTCTCCTCTTCATGTCAGCATTTTAAAACAGTAACTGTACAATGTATCAATACATTTTAATTTGTATGACCTTGTATTAAATGTGTGAAGTTTTTTTTGGAGCAATCTTCTGCACATAGGACACATATAAAATTTGCAAACTGCAAAGACCGGCAGAGAGATCTCTGCACCAAAAGTCATATTACTGTGAAGTGTCAGTCCATGGGCTCCTATATGTTAAACAGTGCTGTCACTCTAGTGGCCTTTAGTGAGCTCATGTTTGACAGACTTCCACAGTGTTGCTTTAACCTGCTCAGAAACTGGTTAGCCATTCATGGAGATCTACCTCAACCGTGACACTACCTTCAATCAAACAAAACTTATTGTATCACATTAGCTTTCCTATAATAGTCATAGTTCACTGTGTACAGTATGTATTCAAACTAGTGCTGGGCAAGTTAATGCATTATTTTCAGCGTTAACGCATTAATGAATTAATGCAGACAATTATTTTATTGCGCTGCTTAACGCCGCCAATCAATATTGTGAAAGAACATTCTTAGGATCGCAACGAATGACTGCACTTATGAGCCGCCATGAGCTCACGGGAGCGCAGGCATGTGCACGTAGGTCTGTAAAGGTGTGCACTTTCGGGAGGCCAGGTGGTTGAGAGTCAGGTACGAGTAGCCGCAATTTTTGTTGAACACAAAGCCAACAGCAAAGCAACGCAAAGCAACACAAAGCATACTGAACGGCTGAGATTCTATATTTATCTGTTTCTGCATTCTGGTTCCTGTCCATCATCTCTCTGCTGAGCTGTATTATTTAATCTGCAATAAACCTACCAAACGCACATCAGATCTGAGATCATTTGTCAATTATAATCTCTAAGCACGTCACAACTTTTAGCAGCACCAGGACTCAACTCTGACCCTCACCGCGGCTACAAGGTTCTACACAGACATTTATATTGTTTACATTGTTATAATGTTATGATCGAGGCTCTGGACAACGTGTTTTTCTATAACAAGCTAAACAAAATATTAATGCCCTGGCAGTGTCAAATATTTTTGGTTTAATATTTAATTTGATTACATTAATGTTTAAGTTGAGATTTACAAGAAATATTTTAACTGCTACTAACTTTTATCTGCTGTAAAAAGGACCTTATTAGTTTAAAGGGTTTGCAAACCAAATGTTATTGCACTTTTGTTTATATAGCAGTACTTTCAAAACAAAAGTATGAAATACACAAATTTTTTATTCATTATTAAATTTTTTGTATAATGCGATTAATTGCTATTAAATTCTTTAATCGTTGCTCAGCACTAATTCAGATACATTATGTGTTTATGATCACTTTAACGGCTCCAGAGCTCCTTATCCAGTGACACTCAAACACACATTGGAAGGGCAGGGGCCTCTTAAATCCCTGTGGCGCCTCCTGTGTACGCAAAGAGCACTGGAGCAGAGAATTCCTGCTGAACACGGCTCTGAAACCACATATGAATCCTCGTTCAATCCACTTATCAAATACGACCTCTTTAACAATACACACTCTGG
>JALDNG010002286.1:0-40423 GCA_024349245.1 Neodontobutis hainanensis | reverse complement strand
ATAAACCATTCAATCAAAGTGCTAAAGACCGTATTGATGATTTTTCAGCCATTTAGACTGAAGTCTTATTGAAATGTCTTTAACTGCTTACTGCCATTGGTCTGATGCTGCCGCCATCAACACATTGAGTCTGCCTGCAGAGTTTGAGCACTCTAGTTGTTTCACACATCAGTTTGGTTACTGGTCGCATCGTGATAAACCATTCAATCAAAGTGCTAAAGACCGTATTGATGATTTTTCAGCCATTTAGACTGAAGTCTTATTGAAATGTCTTTATATGCTTACTGCCGTTGGTCTGATGCTGCCGGCTATGTCGGCATGAGATTGAATGCCGCCTAGTGCTTGGCCCCGCTATGGCTGCTTGCAGCTATATTTATTATTATTATTATTATTCCTGCAATGTAAGTCTATGGCAGGCCATAGAACCGTATGCTAAAAAGTTGTGAAATTTGGTACACTAAATAGTGGACAGTGTGAGCTGTCATCCTAACCAAATCTGAAGTGTCTACCTTAATCCTCTAGCGCCACCAACTGTCCAAAGTCGGACTTATGTTTATGTTAATAACTTTTGAACCGTAAGGCCTAGAATTAAAATTCTTTTTCCTCTGATTCCTTAGCTCATGACGATTCGATTGCACCCTATGACGTCATTTTCCGCCATGATAGTTTTTCCGCCATTTTGAATTTTCTAAAAATGTACTTTTGCGAACTCCTCCTAGGCCGTTTGTCCGATTATCACGAAAATTGAACCAGATCATCTTCAGACTATGCTGACAAAAAGTTATTAAAAGAAAGTTGATTCGTCAAACCGTTGTCGAATACCGCGCAAATAAAATTGACTTAATGCGCATAAAAATGAAAGTCAGGCTATATCTCTGCAATGCTTTAACATATTCTCACCAAACTTAGTACATGTTATTGCAACCAAGATTTGAGGATGCCTGCAGAGTTTTGGCGCAGCGCCTCCTAGTGGTCAGGAGATATAAAAAGTGAATTATTTGCTTATATCTTCTGAACGCTTTGCCAAAAATCATAAAACTGGTCTCTTTAGATTCAGTGCGTCATGCCGAGTCCTGCGATACCAAATTTTCCCATATCGCCATTTTGAGCGTCGCCATTATGAATATTGTCAAAAGTGCTATATTTTTTGAACGCATTGCTGCATCATTATGAAACTTGGTATGTGTCTTCGACCAAGCCCTGAAGGTACTCAAAAGTTTTGGGGCAGCACCTTGTGGTCAAAAGTTATAACCCAAATCAATAAATATGCTAATAACTTTTTATTACGTTAACCTCATTGTAAAACAAATGGTCTTAATGTGTTCACTGGATCAAGCCGAGAGCACAGATACCAAATATGTCCTATTCGACAAACGCCTGTTTGCCATGTTGTTTTTTTTCCAAAAACCTACTTTTTCGAACTCCTCCCACACCGCTTTGTCCGATTTTCACCAAAATTGAACCAGATCTTCTTCAGACTATGATGACAAAAAGTTATTAAAAGAAAGTTGATTCGTCCAAACCGCTGTCAATACTGCGCAAATGAAATCAACTTAGTGCGCACAAAAATAAAAGTCAGGCTATATCTCTGCAATGCTTTAATATTTTCTAACCAAACTTAGTACGTGTTATGTCAACCATGACTTGAGTCTGCCTGCTGAGTTTGAGGACCTTAGTTGTTTCACACATCAGTTTGGTTACTGCGCTGCCTCTAGGATCGACCGTGATAAACCATTCAATCAAAGTGCTAAAGACCATATTGATGATTTTTCAGCCATTTAGACTGAAGTCTTATTGAAATGTCTTTAACTGCTTACTGCCATTGGTCTGATGCTGCCGCCATCAACACATTGAGTCTGCCTGCAGAGTTTGAGCACTCTAGTTGTTTCACACATCAGTTTGTTACTGGCGCTGCCTCTAGGTCGACCGTGATAAACCATTCAATCAAAGTGCTAAAGACCGTATTGATGATTTTTCAGCCATTTAGACTGAAGTCTTATTGAAATTTCTTTATATGCTTACTGCCGTTGGTCTGATGCTGCCGGCTATGTCGGCATGAGATTGAATGCCGCCTAGTGCTTGGCCCCGTCATGGCTGCTTGCAGCTATATTTATTATTATTATTATTATCCTGCAATGTAAGTCTATGGCAGCCCATAGAACCGTATGCTAAAAAGTTGTGAAATTTGGTACACTAATAGTGGACAGTGTGAGCTGTCATCCTAACCAATCTGAAGTGTCTACCTTAATCCCTCTAGCGCCACCAACTGTCCAAAGTCGGACTTATGTTTATGTTAATAACTTTTGAACCGTAAGACCTAGAATTAAAATTCTTTTTTCCTCTGATTCCTTAGCTCATGCCGATTCGAGTGCAATGACGTCATTTTCCGCCATGATAGTTTTTCCGCCATTTTGAATTTTCTAAAACGTACTTTTGCGAACTCCTCCTAGGCCGTAGCCCGATTTTATGAAAATTGAACCAGATCTTCTTCAGACTATGCTGACTAAAAGTTATGAGAATAAAGTTGATTCTTCAAACCGTTGTCGAATACCGCGCAAATGAATTCGACTTAGTGCGCATAAAAATAAATGTTGGGGTATATCTCTGCAATGCTTTAACATATTCCAACCAAACTTAGTACGTGTTATGGCAACCATGTTTTGAGGATGCCTGCAGAGTTTTGGCGCAGCGCCTCCTAGTGGTCGTGAATTATTTGCTTATGCCAAAAATCATAAAACTGGTCTCTTTAGATTCAGTGCGTCATGCCGAGTCCTGCGATACCAAATTTTCCCATATCGCCATTTTGAGGCCATTATGAATATTGTCGTGCTATATTTTTGAACGCATTGCCGCATCATTATGAAACTTGGTATGTGTCTTCGACCAAGCCCTGAAGGCACTCAAAAGTTTTGGGGCAGCGCTTTGTGGTCAAAAGTTATAACCCAAATCAATAAATATGCTAATAACTTTTGATTACGTTAACCCTATTGTAAAACAAATGGTCTTAATGTGTTCACTGGATCAAGCCGAGCACAGATAACAAATATGTCCTATTCGACAAACGCCCTGTTTGCCATGTTGTTTTTTTAAAAACCTACTTTTTCGAACTCCTCCCACACCGCTTGTCCGATTTTTACCAAAATTGAATCATAACATCTTCAGACCATGCTGACAAAAAGTTATGAAGAAAGTTGATTAGTCAAACCGTTTTGCGAATACCGTGCAAATGAATTTGACTTAATGCGCCAAAAATAAAAAAGTCAGGCTATATCTCTGCAATGCTTTAATATTTTCTAACCAAACTTAGTAATTGTTATGGCAACCATGACTTGAGTCTGCCTGCTTAAAGACATTTCAATAAGACTTTTTAGACTGAAATCTTACTGAAATGTCTTTAGATGCTTTTACTACCATTGGTCTGATGTGCCAACCATCAACATTGAGTCTGCCTGCAGAGTTTGAGGACCTTAGTTGTTTCACACATCAGTTTGGTTACAGCGCTGCCTCTGGATTGACGTGATAAACCATTAAATCAAAGTGCTAAAGACCGTATTGATGATTTTTGGCCATTTAGACTGAAGTCTTACTGAAATGTCTTTAACTGCTTACTGCCATTGGTCTGATGCTGCCGCCATCAACACATTGAGTCTGCCTGCAGAGTTTGAGCACTCTAGTTGTTTCACACATCAGTTTGGTTACTGGCTGCCTCTAGGTCGACCGTGATAAACCATTCAATCAAAGTGCTAAAGACCGTATTGATGATTTTTCAGCCATTTAGACTGAAGTCTTATTGAAATTTCTTTATATGCTTACTGCCGTTGGTCTGATGCTGCCGCTATGTCGGCATGAGATTGAATGTGCTTCGCCTAGTGCTTAGCCCGTCATGGCTGCTTGCAGCTATATTTATTATTATTATTCCTGCAATGTAAGTCTATGGCAGCCATAGAACCGTATGCTAAAAAGTTGTGAAATTTGGTACACTAATAGTGGACAGTGTGAGCTGTCATCCTAACAATCTGAAGTGTCTACCTTAATCCTCTAGCGCCACCAACTGTCCAAAGTTGGACTTATGTTTATGTTAATAACTTTTGAACCGTAAGGCCTAGAATTAAAATTCTTTTTCCTCTGATTCCTTAGCTCAAGCACGATTCGATTGCACCCTATGACGTCATTTTCCGCCATGATAGTTTTTCCGCCATTTTGAATTTTCTAAAAACGTACTTTTGCGAACTCCTCCTAGGCCGTTTGTCCGATTTTCACGAAAATTGAACCAGATCATCTTCAGACTATGCTGACTAAAAGTTATGAGAAGAAAGTTGATTCTTCAAACCGTTGTCGAATACCAAAATAAAATTCGACTTAATGCGCATAAAAATTAAATGTTGGGGCTATATCTCTGCAATGCTTTAACATATTCCAACCAAACTTAGTACGTGTTATGGCAACCATGATTTGAGGATGCCTGCAGAGTTTTGCGCAGCGCCTCCTAGTGGTCAGGAGATATAAAAAGTGAATTATTTGCTTATATCTTCTGGAACGCTTTTGCCAAAAATCATAAAACTGGTCTCTTTAGATTCAGTGCGTCATGCCGAGTCCTGCGATACCAAATTTTCCCATATCGCCATTTTGAGTGCCGCCATTATGAATATTGTCAAAAGTGCTATATTTTTAACGCATTGCCGCATCATTATGAAACTTGGTATGTGTCTTCGACATCAAGCCCTGAAGGTACTCAAAAAGTTTTGGGGCAGCGCCACCTTGTGGTCAAAAGTTATAACCCAAATCAATAAATATGCTAATAACTTTTGATTACCGCTAACTATTGTAAAACAAATGGTCTTAATGTGTTCACTGGATCAAGCCGAGAGCACAGATAACAAATATCCTGTTTGCCATGTTGTCTTTCTTTAAAAACCTACTTTTACACCGTTTGTCTAATTTTTACCAAAATTGAATCATAACATCTTCAGACCATGCTGACAAAGAGTTATGAGAATTAAAGTTGATTAGTCAAACCGTTTATAATACCGTGCAAATGAATTTGACTTAATGCGCTCAAAAATTAAAGTCAGGCTATATCTCTGCAATGCTTTAATATTTTCTAACCAAACTTAGTAATTGTTATGGCAACCATGACTTGAGTCTGCCTGCAGAGTTTGAGCACTCTAGTTGTTTCACACATCAGTTTGGTTACTGCGCTGCCTCAGGTCACGTGATAAACCATTCAATCAAAGTGCTAAAGACCATTGATGATTTTTCGCCATTTAGACTGAAGTCTTATTGAAATGTCATAATATAACTGATTACTTAGATGCTGGCCATTGCTGATGCTGTTACGTCAACATTTGAGTAGCTTGCTATTTTTGAACTGCTTGATTTAGTTTTTCACAATTTAAGTTGTAAATGTCAAACATTACTGATTGGTACGCTTGAGCATTAAAGCTCATGCAAATCATAGTGCAGCATCGACTAAAGATACTAAAGACATTTCAATAAGCCATTTAGACTGAAGTCTTATTGAAATGTCTTTAACTGCTTACTGCCATTGGTCTGATGCTGCCGCCATCAACACATTGAGTCTGCCTGCAGAGTTTGAGCACTCTAGTTGTTTCACACATCAGTTTGGTTACTGGTCGCCGTGATAAACCATTCAATCAAAGTGCTAAAGACCGTATTGATGATTTTTCAGCCATTTAGACTGAAGTCTTATTGAAATGTCTTTATATGCTTACTGCCGTTGGTCTGATGCTGCCCTATGTCGGCATGAGATTGAATGCCTAGTGCTCTCATTGCTGCTTGCAGCTATATTTACGTGACCATTGTATTGTTAGATTTCGCGCACTGCTGACCCTATTGTATTCTAGATTTCTTATTATTATTATTATTATTATTATTATTATCCTGCAATGTAAGTCTATGGCAGCCCATAGAACCGTATGCTAAAAAGTTGTGAAATTTGGTACACTAATAGTGGACAGTGTGAGCTGTCATCCTAACCAATCTGAAGTGCCTACCTTAATCCCTCTAGCGCCACCAACTGTCCAAAGTCGGACTTATGTTTATGTTAATAACTTTTGAACCGTAAGGCCTAGAATTAAAATTCTTTTTCCTCTGATTCCTTAGCTCATGCCGATTCGATTGCACCCTATGACGTCATTTTCCGCCATGATAGTTTTTCCGCCATTTTGAATTTTCTAAAAACGTACTTTTGCGAACTCCTCCTAGGCCGTAGTCCGATTTTCATGAAAATTGAACCAGATCTTCTTCAGACTATGCTGACTAAAAGTTATGAGAATAAAGTTGATTCTTCAAACCGTTGTCAAATACCGCGAAATGAATTCGACTTAGTGCGCACAAAAATAAATGTTGGGGTATATCTCTGCAATGCTTTAACATATTCCAACCAAACTTAGTACGTGTTATGGCAACCATGTTTTGAGGATGCCTGCAGAGTTTTGGCGCAGCGCCTCCTAGTGGTCAGAGATATGTGAATTATTTGCTTATATCTTCTGAACGCTGCCAAAAATCATAAAACTGGTCTCTTTAGATTCAGTGCGTCATGCCGAGTCCTGCGATACAAATTTTCCCATATCGCCATTTTGAGAGTCGGCCATTATGAATATTGTCAAAAAGTGCTATATTTTTTGAACGCATTGCCGCATCATTATGAAACTTGGTATGTGTCTTCGACCAAGCCCTGAAGGTACTCAAAAGTTTTGGGCAGCGCCACCTTGTGGTCAAAAGTTATAACCCAAATCAATAAATATGCTAATAACTTTTGATTCCGTTACCTATTGTAAAACAAATGGTCTTAATGTGTTCACTGGATCAAGCCGAGAGCACAGATAACAAATATGTCCTATTCGACAAACGTCCTGTTTGCCATGTTGTTTTTTTTCTAAAACCTACTTTTTCGAACTCCTCCCACACCGCTTTGTCCGATTTTTACTAAAATTGAATCATAACATCTTCAGACCATGCTGACAAAGAGTTATGAGAATTAAGTTGATTAGTCAAACCGTTTGCGAATACCGTGCAAATGAATTTGACTTAATGCGCAAAAAATTAAAGTCAGGCTATATCTCTGCAATGCTTTAATATTTTCTAACCAAACTTAGTAATTGTTATGGCAACCATGACTTGAGTCTGCCTGCAGAGTTTGAGGACTTTAGTTGTTTCACACATCAGTTTGGTTACTGCGCTGCCTCTAGGTCGACCGTGATAAACCATTCAATCAAAGTGCTAAAGACCATAGATGGCTTACTGGGCATTTCTGAGACTGCCACACAATTTAAGTTGTAAACTGTCTAAACATACTGTATAACGTTTTGAGCATTAAAGCTCATGTAGCCGGGTAGCATCAGACCAACGGCAGTGAGCATCTAAAGACATTTCAATAAGACTTTTTAGACTGAAATCTTACTGAAATGTCTTTAGATGCTTACTGCCATTGGTCTGATGCTGCCAGCCATCAACACATTGAGTCTGCCTGCAGAGTTTGAGCACTCTAGTTGTTTCACACATCAGTTTGGTTACTGGTCGACCGTGATAAACCATTCAATCAAAGTGCTAAAGACCATATTGATGATTTTTCAGCCATTTAGACTGAAGTCTTATTGAAATGTCTTTAACTGCTTACTGCCATTGGTCTGATGCTGCCGCCATCAACACATTGAGTCTGCCTGCAGAGTTTGAGCACTCTAGTTGTTTCACACATCAGTGGTCTGCCGTGATAAACCATTCAATCAAAGTGCTAAAGACCGTATTGATGATTTTTCAGCCATTTAGACTGAAGTCTTATTGAAATTTCTTTATATGCTTACTGCCGTTGGTCTGATGCTGCCGGCTATGTCGGCATGAGATTGAATGCCGCCTAGTGCTTGGTCATGGCTGCTTGCAGCTATATTTATTATTATTATTATTATTATTATCCTGCAATGTAAGTCTATGGCAGCCCATAGAACCGTATGCTAAAAAGTTGTGAAATTTGGTACACTAATAGTGGACAGTGTGAGCTGTCATCCTAACCAATCTGAAGTGTCTACCTTAATCCTCTAGCGCCACCAACTGTCCAAAGTCGGACTTATGTTTATGTTAATAACTTTGAACCGTAAGACCTAGAATTAAAATTCTTTTTCCTCTGATTCCTTAGCTCATGCCGATTCGAGTGCACCCTATGACGTCATTTTCCGCCATGATAGTTTTTCCGCCATTTTGAATTTTCTAAAAACGTACTTTTGCGAACTCCTCCTAGGCCGTTTGTCCGATTTTTATGAAAATTGAACCAGATCTTCTTCAGACTATGCTGACTAAAAGTTATGAGAATAAAGTTGATTCTTCAAACCGTTGTCGAATACCGCGCAAATGAATTGACTTAGTGCGCATAAAAATAAATGTTGGGGTATATCTCTGCAATGCTTTAACATATTCAACCAAACTTAGTACGTGTTATGGCAACCATGTTTTGAGGATGCCTGCAGAGTTTTGGCGCAGCGCCTCCTAGTGGTCAGGAGATATAAAAAGTGAATTATTTGCTTATATCTTCTGAACGCTGCCAAAAATCATAAAACTGGTCTCTTTAGATTCAGTGCGTCATGCCGAGTCCTGCGATACCAAATTTTCCCATATCGCCATTTTGAGAGTCGGCCATTATGAATATTGTCAAAAGTGCTATATTTTTGAACGCATTGCCGCATCATTATGAAACTTGGTATGTGTCTTCGACCAAGCCCTGAAGGTACTCAAAAGTTTTGGGGCAGCGCCATTTTGTGGTCAAAAGTTATAACCCAAATCAATAAATATGCTAATAACTTTTATTACGTTACCCTATTGTAAAACAAATGGTCTTAATGTGTTCACTGGATCAAGCCGAGAGCACAGATAACAAATATGTCCTATTCGACAAACGCCCTGTTTGCCATGTTGTTTTTTTCCAAAACCTACTTTTTCGAACTCCTCCCACACCGCTTGTCCGATTTTTACTAAAATTGAATCATAACATCTTCAGACCATGCTGACAAAGAGTTATGAGAATTAAGTTGATTAGTCAAACCGTTTGCGAATACCGCTGCAAATGAATTTGACTTAATGCGCCAAAAATGAAAGTCGGGCTATATCTCTGCAATGCTTTAATATTTTCTAACCAAACTTAGTAATTGTTATGGCAACCATGACTTGAGTCTGCCTGCAGAGTTTGAGGACTTTAGTTGTTTCACACATCAGTTTGGTTACTGCGCTGCCTCTGGTCGACGTGATAAACCATTCAATCAAAGTGCTAAAGACCATAGATGGCTTACTGGGCATTTCTGAGACTGCCAAGAGTCTTAGAAAATAGGGAATTACATAACATAACGTATTACATAGGAGCTGGACCATTAGCGATGCTGTTACCTGGGCATTTGAGTAGTCTTGGTTTTGTTAGAACTGCCGATTTAGTTTTTCACAATTTAAGTTGTAAACTGTCTAAACATACTGTATAACGTTTTGAGCATTAAAGCTCATGCGACATATAGTCGGTAGCATCAGACCAATGGTAGTGAGATCAAAGACATTTCAATAAGACTTTTAGACTGAAATCTTACTGAAATGTCTTTAGATGCTTACTGCCATTGGTCTGATGGTGCCAGCCATCAACACATTGAGTCTGCCTGCAGAGTTTGAGGACCTTAGTTGTTTCACACATCAGTTTGGTTACAGCGCTGCCTCTGGATTGGACGTGATAAACCATTAAATCAAAGTGCTAAAGACCGTATTGATGATTTTTTGGCCATTTAGACTGAAGTCTTACTGAAATATCTTTAGATGCTTACTGCCATTGGTCTGATGCTGCCGGCCATCAACACATTGAGTCTGCCTGCAGAGTTTGAGCACTCTAGTTGTTTCACACATCAGTTTGGTTACTGGTCGACCGTGATAAACCATTCAATCAAAGTGCTAAAGACCGTATTGATGATTTTTCAGCCATTTAGACTGAAGTCTTATTGAAATTTCTTTATATGCTTACTGCCGTTGGTCTGATGCTGCCGCTATGTCGGCATGAGATTGAATGCCGCCTAGTGCTTGGCCTCGCCATGGCTGCTTGCAGCTATATTTATTATTATTATTATCCTGCAATGTAAGTCTATGGCAGGCCCATAGAACCGTATGCTAAAAAGTTGTGAAATTTGGTACACTAATAGTGGACAGTGTCAGCTGTCATCCTAACCAATCTGAAGTGTCTACCTTAATCCTCTAGCGCCACCAACTGTCCAAAGTTGGACTTATGTTTATTCTAATAACTTTTGAACCGTAAGGCCTAGAATTAAAATTCTTTTTCCTCTGATTCCTTAGCTCATGACGATTCGATTGCACCCTATGACGTCATTTTCCGCCATGATAGTTTTTCCGCCATTTTGAATTTTCTAAAAACGTACTTTTGCGAACTCCTCCTAGGCCGCTTGTCCGATTTTCACGAAAATTGAACCAGATCATCTTCAGACTATGCTGACAAAAAGTTATTAAAAGAAAGTTGATTCGTCAAACCGTTGTCAATACCGCGCAAATGAAATTGACTTAATGCGCACAAAATGAAAGTCGGGGCTATATCTCTGCAATGCTTTAACATATTCTAACCAAACTTAGTACGTGTTATGGCAACCATGATTTGAGGATGCCTGCAGAGTTTTGGCGCAGCGCCTCCTAGTGGTCAGGAGATATAAAAAGTGAATTATTTGCTTATATCTTCTGAACGCTTTTGCCAAAAATCATAAAACTGGTCTCTTTAGATTCAGTGCTTCATGCCGAGTCCTGCAATACCAAATTTTCCCATATCGCCATTTTGAGAGTCGCCATTATGAATATTGTCAAAAGTGCTATATTTTTTGAACGCATTGCCGCATCATTATGAAACTTGGTATGTGTCTTCGGCATCAAGCCCTGAAGGTACTCAAATTTTGGAGCAGCGCCACCTTGTGGTCAAAAGTTATAACCACATTCACAAATATGCTAATAACTTTTGATTCGTTACCCTATTGTAAAACAAATGGTCTTATTGTGTTCACTGGATCAAGCCGAGAGCACAGATAACAAATATGTCCTATTCGCCAAACTTCCTGTTTGCCATGTTGTCTTTCTTTAAAAACCTACTTTTTCGAACTCCTCCCACACCGCTTTGTCCGAATTTTTACCAAAATTGAATCATAACATCTTCAGACCATGCTGACAAAGAGTTATGAGAATTAAGTTGATTTGTCAAACCGCTTAGAATACCTGCAAATGAATTTGACTTAATGCGCAAAAAATTAAAGTCAGGCTATATCTCTGCAATGCTTTAACATATTCTAACCAAACTTAGTAATTGTTATGGCAACCATGACTTGAGTCTGCCTGCAGAGTTTGAGGACCTTAGTTGTTTCACACATCAGTTTGGTTACAGCGCTGCCTCTGGTCAACCGTGATAAACCATTCAATCAAAGTGCTAAAGACCGTATTGATGATTTTTCAGCCATTTAGACTGAAGTCTTATTGAAATGTCTTTAACTGCTTACTGCCATTGGTCTGATGCTGCCGCCATGCAGAGTTTGAGTCTGCCTGCAGAGTTTGAGCACTCTAGTTGTTTCACACATCAGTGAGGTTACTGCGCTGCCTCTGGTCGACGTGATAAACCATTCAATCAAAGTGCTAAAGACCATATTGATGATTTTTGAGCCATTTAGACTGAAGTCTTATTGAATGCTCTGCAGAGTTTTACTGAGTCTCCTAGTGGTCAGGAGATATAAAAAGTGAATTATTTGCTTATATCTTCTGAACTATGATTAGCCAAAAATCTAAAATGTCTCTTAGATTCAGTGCGGCCAAGCCGAGTCCTGGCGATACCAGCTTATTATTATTATTATTATTATTATCCTGCCATTATGTAAGTCTATGGCAGCCATAGAACCGTATGCTAAAAAGTTGTGAAATTTGGTACACTAATAGTGGACAGTGTGAGCTGTCATCCTAACCAATCTGAAGTGTCTACCTTAATCCTCTAGCGCCACCAACTGTCCAAAGTCGGACTTATGTTTATGTTAATAACTTTTGAACCGTAAGACCTAGAATTAAAATTCTTTTTCCTCTGATTCCTTAGCTCATGCCGATTCGAGTGCACCCTATGACGTCATTTTCCGCCATGATAGTTTTTCCGCCATTTTGAATTTTCTAAAAACGTACTTTTGCGAACTCCTCCTAGGCCGTAGCCCGATTTTTATGAAAATTGAACCAGATCTTCTTCAGACTATGCTGACTAAAAGTTATGAGAATAAAGTTGATTCTTTAAACCGTTGTCGAATACCGCGCAAATGAATTCGACTTAGTGCGCACAAAAATAAATGTTGGGGTATATCTCTGCAATGCTTTAACATATTCCAACCAAACTTAGTACGTGTTATGGCAACCATGTTTTGAGGATGCCTGCAGAGTTTTGGCGCAGCGCCTCCTAGTGGTCAGGAGATATAAAAAGTGAATTATTTGCTTATATCTTCTGAACGCTTTTGCCAAAAATCATAAAACTGGTCTCTTTAGATTCAGTGCGTCATGCCGAGTCCTGCGATACCAAATTTTCCCATATCGCCATTTTGAGAGTCGGCCATTATGAATATTGTCAAAAAGTGCTATATTTTTTGAACGCATTGCCGCATCATTATGAAACTTAGTATGTGTCTTCGGGACCAAGCCCTGAAGGCACTCAAAAGTTTTGGGGCAGCGCCACCTTGTGGTCAAAAGTTATAACCCAAATCAATAAATATGCTAATAACTTTTATTACGTTACCCTATTGTAAAACAAATGGTCTTAATGTGTTCACTGCATCAAGCCGAGAGCACAGATAACAAATATGTCCTATTCGGACAAACGTCCTGTTTGCCATGTTGTTTTTTCCGAAAACCTACTTTTTCGAACTCCTCCCACACCGCTTGTCCGATTTTTACTAAAATTGAATCATAACATCTTCAGACCATGCTGACAAAGAGTTATGAGAATTAAGTTGATTAGTCAAACCGTTTATGAATACCGTGCAAATGAATTTGACTTAATGCGCTCAAAAATGAAAGTCGGGCTATATCTCTGCAATGCTTTAATATTTTCTAACCAAACTTAGTAATTGTTATGGCAACCATGACTTGAGTCTGCCTGCAGAGTTTGAGGACTTTAGTTGTTTCACACATCAGTTTGGTTACTGCGCTGCCTCTAGGTCGACCGTGATAAACCATTCAATCAAAGTGCTAAAGACCATAGATGGCTTACTGGGCATTTCTGAGACTGCCAAGAGTCTTAGAAAATAGGGAATTACATAACATAACGTATTACATAGGAGCTGGACCATTAGCGATGCTGTTACCTGGGCATTTGAGTAGTCTTGGTTTTGTTAGAACTGCCGATTTAGTTTTTCACAATTTAAGTTGTAAACTGTCTAAACATACTGTATAACGTTTTGAGCATTAAAGCTCATGCCGACATAGTCGTAGCATCAGACCAACGGTAGTGAGCATCTAAAGACATTTCAATAAGACTTTTAGACTGAAATCTTACTGAAATGTCTTTAGATGCTTACTGCCATTGGTCTGATGGTGCCAGCCATCAACACATTGAGTCTGCCTGCAGAGTTTGAGGACCTTAGTTGTTTCACACATCAGTTTGGTTACAGCGCTGCCTCTGGATTGGACGTGATAAACCATTAAATCAAAGTGCTAAAGACCGTATTGATGATTTTTTGGCCATTTAGACTGAAGTCTTACTGAAATGTCTTTAACTGCTTACTGCCATTGGTCTGATGCTGCCGCCATCAACACATTGAGTCTGCCTGCAGAGTTTGAGCACTCTAGTTGTTTCACACATCAGTTTGGTTACTGGTCGACCGTGATAAACCATTCAATCAAAGTGCTAAAGACCGTATTGATGATTTTTCAGCCATTTAGACTGAAGTCTTATTGAAATGTCTTTATATGCTTACTGCCGTTGGTCTGATGCTGCCGCTATGTCGGCATGAGATTGAATGCCGCCTAGTGCTTGGCCCGTCATTGCTGCTTGCAGCTATATTTATTAGGGGCCAAGCAATCAAGGTGCGAGCCCCTATTGTATTCGTTAGATTTCTTATTATTATTATTATTATTATTCCTGCATGGGAGTCTATGGTAGGCCATAGAACCGTATGCTAAAAAGTTGTGAAATTTGGTACACTAAAAGTGGACAGTGTGAGCTGTCATCCTGACAAATCTGAAGTGTCTACCTTAATCCTCTAGCGCCACCAACTGTCCAAAGTCGGACTTATGTTTATGTTAATAACTTTTGAACCGTAAGGCCTAGAATTAAAATTCTTTTTCCTCTGATTCCTTAGCTCATGACGATTCGATTGCACCCTATGACGTCATTTTCCGCCATGATAGTTTTTCCGCCATTTTGAATTTTCTAAAAATGTACTTTGCGAACTCCTCCTAGGCCGTTTGTCCGATCATCACGAAAATTGAACCAGATCATCTTCAGACTATGCTGACAAAAAGTTATTAAAAGAAAGTTGATTCGTCAAACCGTTTTGAATACCGCGCAAATAAAATTGACTTAATGCGCATAAAAATGAAAGTCAGGCTATATCTCTGCAATGCTTTAACATATTCTCACCAAACTTAGTACATGTTACTGCAACTAAGATTTGAGGATGCCTGCAGAGTTTTGGCGCAGCGCCTCCTAGTGGTCAGGAGATATAAAAAAGTGAATTATTTGCTTATATCTTCTGAACGCTTTTGCCAAAAATCATAAAACTGGTCTCTTTAGATTCAGTGCGTCATGCCGAGTCCTGCGATACCAAATTTTCCCATATCGCCATTTTGAGAGTCGGCCATTATGAATATTGTCAAAAAGTGCTATATTTTTTGAACGCATTGCTGCATCATTACAAAACTTGGTATGTGTCTTCGACCAAGCCCTGAAGGTACTCAAAAGTTTTGGGGCAGCGCTACCTTGTGGTCAAAAGTTATAACCCAAATCAATAAATATGCTAATAACTTTTATTACGTTAACCTATTGTAAAACAAATGGTCTTAATGTGTTCACTGGATCAAGCCGAGCACAGATACAAATATGTCCTATTCGGACAAACATCCTGTTTGCCATGTTGTCTTTCTTTAAAAACCTACTTTTTAGAACTCCTCCCACACCGTTTGTCCGATTTTCACCAAAATTGAACCAGATCTTCTTCAGACTATGATGACAAAAAGTTATTAAAAGAAAGTTGATTAGTCAAACCGTTGTCAAATACTGCGCAAATGAAATCAACTTAGTGCGCACAAAAATAAAAGTCGGGCTATATCTCTGCAATGCTTTAATATATTCTAACCAAACTTAGTAATTGTTATGGCAACCATGACTTGAGTCTGCCTGCAGAGTTTGAGGACCTTAGTTGTTTCACACATCAGTTTGGTTACAGCGCTGCCTCTGGATCGACGTGATAAACCATTCAATCAAAGTGCTAAAGACCGTATTGACGATTTTTTGGCCATTTAGACTGAAGTCTTACTGAAATGTCTTTAGATACTTACTGCCATTGGTCTGATGCTGCCAGCCATCAACACATTGAGTCTGCCTGCAGAGTTTGAGCACTCTAGTTGTTTCACACATCAGTTTGGTTACTGGTCGACCGTGATAAACCATTCAATCAAAGTGCTAAAGACCGTATTGATGATTTTCCGCCATTTAGAATGAAGTCTTATTGAAATGTCTTTAACTGCTTACTGCCGTTGGTCTAATGCTGCCGCCATCAACACATCAGTGTGGTTACTGCGCTCCTCTAGGTCGACCGTGATAAACCATTCAATCAAAGTGCTAAAGACCGTATTGATGATTTTTGCCATTTAGACTGAAGTCTTATTGAAATGTCTTTAACTGCTTACTGCCATTGGTCTGATGCTGCCGCCATCAACACATTGAGTCTGCCTGCAGAGTTTGAGCACTCTAGTTGTTTCACACATCAGTTTGGTTACTGGTCGATCGTGATAAACCATTCAATCAAAGTGCTAAAGACCGTATTGATGATTTTTCAGCCATTTAGACTAAAGTCTTATTGAAATGTCTTTATATGCTTACTGCCGTTGGTCTGAT
Organism: Neodontobutis hainanensis; assembly: GCA_024349245.1. Taxonomy (NCBI): domain Eukaryota; kingdom Metazoa; phylum Chordata; class Actinopteri; order Gobiiformes; family Odontobutidae; genus Neodontobutis; species Neodontobutis hainanensis. The sequence goes on along the minus strand of JALDNG010002286.1, from coordinate 24,315 downwards.
GCTGCCGCCATGTCGGCATGAGGTTTAATGCCGCCTTGTGCTTGGCCCGCCATTGCTGCTTGCAGCTATATTTATTATTATTATCCTGCAATGTAAGTCTATGGCAGCCCATAGAACCGTATGCTAAAAAGTTGTGAAATTTGGTACACTAATAGTGGACAGTGTGAGCTGTCATCCTAACCAATCTGAAGTGTCTACCTTAATCCTCTAGCGCCACCAACTGTCCAAAGTCGGACTTATGTTTATGTTAATAACTTTTGAACCGTAAGACCTAGAATTAAAATTCTTTTTCCTCTGATTCCTTAGCTCATGCCGATTCGAGTGCACCCTATGACGTCATTTTCCGCCATGATAGTTTTTCCGCCATTTTGAATTTTCTAAAAACGTACTTTTGCGAACTCCTCCTAGGCCGAGCCCGATTTTTATGAAAATTGAACCAGATCTTCTTCAGACTATGCTGACTAAAAGTTATGAGAATAAAGTTGATTCTTCAAACCGTTGTCGAATACCGCGCAAATGAATTCGACTTAGTGCGCACAAAAATAAATGTTGGGGTATATCTCTGCAATGCTTTAACATATTCCAACCAAACTTAGTACGTGTTATGGCAACCATGTTTTGAGGATGCCTGCAGAGTTTTGGCGCAGCGCCTCCTAGTGGTCAGGAGATATAAAAAGTGAATTATTTGCTTATATCTTCTGAACGCTTTTGCCAAAAATCATAAAACTGGTCTCTTTAGATTCAGTGCGTCATGCCGAGTCCTGCGATACCAAATTTTCCCATATCGGCCATTTTGAGAGTCGGCCATTATGAATATTGTCAAAAAGTGCTATATTTTTTGAACGCATTGCGCATCATTATGAAACTTGGTATGTGTCTTGGGACCAAGCCCTGAAGGCACTCAAAAGTTTTGGGGCAGCGCCACTTGTGGTCAAAAGTTATAACCCAAATCAATAAATATGCTAATAACTTTTATTACGTTACCCTATTGTAAAACAAATGGTCTTAATGTGTTCACTGGATCAAGCCGAGAGCACAGATAACAAATATGTCCTATTCGGACAAACGTCCTGTTTGCCATGTTGTTTTTCAAAACCTACTTTTTCGAACTCCTCCCACACCGTTTGTCCGATTTTTACCAAAATTGAATCATAACATCTTCAGACCATGCTGACAAAGAGTTATGAGAATTAAGTTGATTAGTCAAACCGTTTGCGAATACCGTGCAAATGAATTTGACTTAATGCGCTCAAAAATGAAAGTCGGGCTATATCTCTGCAATGCTTTAATATTTTCTAACCAAACTTAGTAATTGTTATGGCAACCATGACTTGAGTCTGCCTGCAGAGTTTGAGGACTTTAGTTGTTTCACACATCAGTTTGGTTACTGCGCTGCCTCTAGGTCGACCGTGATAAACCATTCAATCAAAGTGCTAAAGACCATAGATGGCTTACTGGGCATTTCTGAGACTGCCAAGAGTCTTAGAAAATAGGGAATTACATAACATAACGTATTACATAGGAGCTGGACCATTAGCGATGCTGTTACCTGGGCATTTGAGTAGTCTTGGTTTTGTTAGAACTGCCGATTTAGTTTTTCACAATTTAAGTTGTAAACTGTCTAAACATACTGTATAACGTTTTGAGCATTAAAGCTCATGCCGACATAGCCGGCAGCATCAGACCAACGGCAGTGAGCATCTAAAGACATTTCAATAAGACTTTTTAGACTGAAATCTTACTGAAATGTCTTTAGATGCTTACTGCCATTGGTCTGATGGTGCCAGCCATCAACACATTGAGTCTGCCTGCAGAGTTTGAGGACCTTAGTTGTTTCACACATCAGTTTGGTTACAGCGCTGCCTCTGGATTGGGCGTGATAAACCATTAAATCAAAGTGCTAAAGACCGTATTGATGATTTTTGGCCATTTAGACTGAAGTCTTACTGAAATATCTTTAGATGCTTACTGCCATTGGTCTGATGCTGCCGCCATCAACACATTGAGTCTGCCTGCAGAGTTTGAGCACTCTAGTTGTTTCACACATCAGTTTGGTTACTGGTCGACCGTGATAAACCATTCAATCAAAGTGCTAAAGACCGTATTGATGATTTTTCAGCCATTTAGACTGAAGTCTTATTGAAATTTCTTTATATGCTTACTGCCGTTGGTCTGATGCTGCCGGCTATGTCGGCATGAGATTGAATGCCGGCCTAGTGCTTGGCCCGTCATGGCTGCTTGCAGCTATATTTATTAGGGGCCAAGCACGAAAATGCGTAGACCCTATTGAAATCGTTAGATTTCTTATTATTATTATTATTATTATCCTGCAATGTAAGTCTATGGCAGCCCATAGAACCGTATGCTAAAAAGTTGTGAAATTTGGTACACTAATAGTGGACAGTGTGAGCTGTCATCCTAACCAATCTGAAGTGTCTACCTTAATCCTCTAGCGCCACCAACTGTCCAAAGTTGGACTTATGTTTATGCTAATAACTTTTGAACCGTAAGGCCTAGAATTAAAATTCTTTTTTCCTCTGATTCCTTAGCTCAAGCCGATTCGATTGCACCCTCTGACGTCATTTTCCGCCATGATAGTTTTTCCGCCATTTTGAATTTTCTAAAAACGTACTTTTGCGAACTCCTCCTAGGCCGTAGCCGATTTTCACGAAAATTGAACCAGATCATCTTCAGACTATGCTGACTAAAAGTTATGAGAATAAAGTTGATTCTTCAAACCGTTGTCAAATACCGCGCAAATAAATTCGACTTAGTGCGCACAAAATTAAATGTCGGGCTATATCTCTGCAATGCTTTAACATATTCCAACCAAACTTAGTACGTGTTATGGCAACCATGATTTGAGGATGCCTGCAGAGTTTTGGTGCAGCGCCTCCTACTGGTCAGGAGATATAAAAAGTGAATTATTTGCTTATATCTTCTGAACGCTTTTGCCAAAAATCATAAAACTGGTCTCTTTAGATTCAGTGCGTCATGCCGAGTCCTGCAATACCAAATTTTCCCATATCGCCATTTTGAGAGTCGGCCATTATGAATATTGTCAAAAAGTGCTATATTTTTGAACGCATTGCCGCATCATTATGAAACTTGGTATGCGTCTTCGCATCAAGCCCTGAAGGTACTCAAAAGGTTTTGGAGCAGCGCCACCTTGTGGTCAAAAGTTATAACCACATTCACAAATATGCTAATAACTTTTGATTCCGTTAACCTATTGTAAAACAAATGCTCTTATTGTGTTCACTGGATCAAGCCGAGAGCACAGATAACAAATATGTCCTATTCGCCAAACTTCCTGTTTGCCATGTTGTCTTTCTTTAAAAACCTACTTTTTCGAACTCCTCCCACACCGCTTTGTCCAATTTTTACCAAAATTGAATCATAACATCTTCAGACCATGCTGACAAAGAGTTATGAGAATTAAGTTGATTGTCAAACCGTTTTTCGAATACTGCGCAAATGAAATCAACTTAGTGCGCACAAAAATAAAAGTCGGGCTATATCTCTGCAATGCTTTAATATATTCTAACCAAACTTAGTACGTGTTATGTCAACCATGACTTGAGTCTGCCTGCAGAGTTTGAGGACCTTAGTTTTTTCACACATCAGTTTGGTTACTGCGCTGCCTCTAGGTCGACCGTGATAAACCATTCAATCAAAGTGCTAAAGACCATATTGATGATTTTTTTCAGCCATTTAGACTGAAGTCTTATTGAAATGTCTTTAACTGCTTACTGCCATTGGTCTGATGCTGCCAGCCATCAACACATTGAGTCTGCCTGCAGAGTTTGAGCACTCTAGTTGTTTCACACATCAGTTTGGTTACTGGTCGACCGTGATAAACCATTCAATCAAAGTGCTAAAGACCGTATTCATGATTTTTCAGCCATTTAGACTGAAGTCTTATTGAAATGTCTTTATATGCTTACTGCCGTTGGTCTGATGCTGCCGGCCATGTCGGCATGAGGTTTAATGCCGGCCTAGTGCTTGGCCCCGTAATGGCTGCTTGCAGCTATATTTAGGGGCCAAGCACCGAAGGTGCGTAGCCCCTATTGTATTCGTTAGATTTCTTATTATTATTATTATCCTGCAATGTAAGTCTATGGCAGCCCATAGAACCGTATGCTAAAAAGTTGTGAAATTTGGTACACTAATAGTGGACAATGTGAGCTGTCATCCTAACCAATCTGAAGTGTCTACCTTAATTCCTCTAGCGCCACCAACTGTCCAAAGTTGGACTTATGTTTATGTTAATAACTTTTGAACCGTAAGGCCTAGAATTAAAATTCTTTTTTCCTCTGATTCCTTAGCTCAAGCCGATTCGATTGCACCCTCTGACGTCATTTTCCGCCATGATAGTTTTTCCGCCATTTTGAATTTTCTAAAAAACGTACTTTTGCGAACTCCTCCTAGGCCATACCCCCGATTTTCACGAAAATTGAACCAGATCATCTTCAGACTATGCTGACTAAAAGTTATGAGAATAAAGTTGATTCTTCAAACCGTTGTCAAATACCGCGCAAATAAATTCGACTTAGTGCGCACAAAATTAAATGTCGGAGTATATCTCTGCAATGCTTTAACATATTCCAACTAAACTTAGTACGTGTTATGGCAACCATGATTTGAGGATGCCTGCAGAGTTTTGGTGCAGCGCCTCCTACTGGTCAGGAGATATAAAAAAGTGAATTATTTGCTTATATCTTCTGAACGCTTTTGCCAAAAATCATAAAACTGGTCTCTTTAGATTCAGTGCGTCATGCCGAGTCCTGCAATACCAAATTTTCCCATATCGCCATTTTGAGAGTCGGCCATTATGAATATTGTCAAAAAGTGCTATATTTTTGAACGCATTGCCGCATCATTATGAAACTTGGTATGTGTCTTCGCACCAAGCCCTGAAGGTACTCAAAAGGTTTTGGAGCAGCGCCATTGTGGTCAAAAGTTATAACCACATTCACAAATATGCTAATAACTTTTGATTCCGTTAACCTATTGTAAAACAAATGGTCTTATTGTGTTCACTGGATCAAGCCGAGAGCACAGATAACAAATATGTCCTATTCGCCAAACTTCCTGTTTGCCATGTTGTCTTTCTTTAAAAACCTACTTTTTCGAACTCCTCCCACACCGCTTGTCCGATTTTTACCAAAATTGAATCATAACATCTTCAGACCATGCTGACAAAGAGTTATGAGAATTAAGTTGATTAGTCAAACCGTTCTGTCGAATACTGCGAAATGAAATCAACTTAGTGCGCACAAAAATAAAAGTCGGGCTATATCTCTGCAATGCTTTAATATATTCTAACCAAACTTAGTACGTGTTATGTCAACCATGACTTGAGTCTGCCTGCAGAGTTTGAGGACCTTAGTTGTTTCACACATCAGTTTGGTTACTGCGCTGCCTCTAGGTCGACCGTGATAAACCATTCAATCAAAGTGCTAAAGACCATATTGATGATTTTTCAGCCATTTAGACTGAAGTCTTATTGAAATGTCTTTAACTGCTTACTGCCATTGGTCTGATGCTGCCGGCCCTCAACACATCAGTTTGGTTACTGCGCTGCCTCTGGATCGGACGTGATAAACCATTCAATCAAAGTGCTAAAGACCATATTGATGATTTTTTCAGCCATTTAGACTGAAGTCTTATTGAAATGTCTTTAACTGCTTACTGCCATTGGTCTGATGCTGCCGGCCCTCAACACATCAGTTTGGTTACTGCGCTGCCTCTGGATCGGACGTGATAAACCATTCAATCAAAGTGCTAAAGACCATATTGATGATTTTTTCAGCCATTTAGACTGAAGTCTTATTGAAATGTCTTTAACTGCTTACTGCCATTGGTCTGATGCTGCCAGCCATCAACACATTGAGTCTGCCTGCAGAGTTTGAGCACTCTAGTTGTTTCACACATCAGTTTGGTTACTGGTCGACCGTGATAAACCATTCAATCAAAGTGCTAAAGACCGTATTCATGATTTTTCAGCCATTTAGACTGAAGTCTTATTGAAATGTCTTTATATGCTTACTGCCGTTGGTCTGATGCTGCTGGCTATGTCGGCATGAGATTGAATGCCGGCCTAGTGCTTGGCCCCGTAATGGCTGCTTGCAGCTATATTTAGGGGCCAAGCACCGAAGGTGCGTAGACCCTATTGTATTCGTTAGATTTCTTATTATTAGGGGCCAAGCAAAGTGCGAGACCCTATTGTATTCAAGTTAGATTTCTTATTATTATTATTATTATTATTATTATCCTGCAATGTAAGTCTATGGCAGCCCATAGAACCGTATGCTAAAAAGTTGTGAAATTTGGTACACTAATAGTGGACAGTGTGAGCTGTCATCCTAACCAATCTGAAGTGTCTACCTTAATCCTCTAGCGCCACCAACTGTCCAAAGTCGGACTTATGTTTATGTTAATAACTTTTGAACCGTAAGACCTAGAATTAAAATTCTTTTTCCTCTGATTCCTTAGCTCATGCCGATTCGAGTGCACCCTATGACGTCATTTTCCGCCATGATAGTTTTTCCGCCATTTTGAATTTTCTAAAAACGTACTTTGCGAACTCCTCCTAGGCCGTAGCCCGATTTTTATGAAAATTGAACCAGATCTTCTTCAGACTATGCTGACTAAAAGTTATGAGAATAAAGTTGATTCTTCAAACCGTTGTCGAATACCGCGCAAATGAATTCGACTTAGTGCGCACAAAAATAAATGTTGGGGTATATCTCTGCAATGCTTTAACATATTCCAACCAAACTTAGTACGTGTTATGGCAACCATGTTTTGAGGATGCCTGCAGAGTTTTGGCGCAGCGCTCCTAGTGGTCAGGAGATATAAAAAGTGAATTATTTGCTTATATCTTCTGAACGCTTGCCAAAAATCATAAAACTGGTCTCTTTAGATTCAGTGCGTCATGCCGAGTCCTGCGATACCAAATTTTCCCATATCGCCATTTTGAGAGTCGGCCATTATGAATATTGTCAAAAAGTGCTATATTTTTTGAGCGCATTGCCGCATCATTATGAAACTTGGTATGTGTCTTCGACCAAGCCCTGAAGGCACTCAAAAGTTTTGGGGCAGCGCCACCTTGTGGTCAAAAGTTATAACCCAAATCAATAAATATGCTAATAACTTTTATTACGTTAACCTATTGTAAAACAAATGGTCTTAATGTGTTCACTGGATCAAGCCGAGAGCACAGATAACAAATATGTCCTATTCGACAAACGCCCTGTTTGCCATGTTGTTTTTTTCCAAAACCTACTTTTCGAACTCCTCCCACACCGTTTGTCCGATTTTTACTAAAAATTGAATCATAACATCTTCAGACCATGCTGACAAAGAGTTATGAGAATTAAGTTGATTAGTCAAACCGTTTGAATACCATGCAAATGAATTTGACTTAATGCGCTCAAAAATGAAAGTCGGGCTATATCTCTGCAATGCTTTAATATTTTCTAACCAAACTTAGTAATTGTTATGGCAACCATGACTTGAGTCTGCCTGCAGAGTTTGAGGACTTTAGTTGTTTCACACATCAGTTTGGTTACTGCGCTGCCTCTAGGTCGACCGTGATAAACCATTCAATCAAAGTGCTAAAGACCATAGATGGCTTACTGGGCATTTCTGAGACTGCCAAGAGTCTTAGAAAATAGGGAATTACATAACATAACGTATTACATAGGAGCTGGACCATTAGCGATGCTGTTACCTGGGCATTTGAGTAGTCTTGGTTTTGTTAGAACTGCCGATTTAGTTTTTCACAATTTAAGTTGTAAACTGTCTAAACATACTGTATAACGTTTTGAGCATTAAAGCTCATGCCGACATAGCCGGCAGCATCAGACCAACGGCAGTGAGCATCTAAAGACATTTCAATAAGACTTTTAGACTGAAATCTTACTGAAATGTCTTTAGATGCTTACTGCCATTGGTCTGATGGTGCCAGCCATCAACACATTGAGTCTGCCTGCAGAGTTTGAGGACCTTAGTTGTTTCACACATCAGTTTGGTTACAGCGCTGCCTCTGGATTGGACGTGATAAACCATTAAATCAAAGTGCTAAAGACCGTATTGATGATTTTTGGCCATTTAGACTGAAGTCTTACTGAAATATCTTTAGATTTACTGCCATTGGTCTGATGCTGCCGCCATCAACACATTGAGTCTGCCTGCAGAGTTTGAGCACTCTAGTTGTTTCACACATCAGTTTGGTTACTGGTCGATCCGTGATAAACCATTCAATCAAAGTGCTAAAGACCGTATTGATGATTTTTCAGCCATTTAGACTGAAGTCTTATTGAAATTTCTTTATATGCTTACTGCCGTTGGTCTGATGCTGCCGGCTATGTCGGCATGAGATTGAATGCCGCCTAGTGCTTGGCCCGTCATGGCTGCTTGCAGCTATATTTAGGGCCAAGCATGCGAGACCCTATTGTATTCGTTAGATTTCTTATTATTATTATTAGGGGCCAAGCACCAAGGTGCGTAGACCCTATTGTATTCGTTAGATTTCTTATTATTAGGGGCCAAGCAATCAAGGTGCGTAGACCCTATTGAATCCGTTAGATTTCTTATTATTATTATTATTATTATTATTATCCTGCAATGTAAGTCTATGGCAGCCCATAGAACCGTATGCTAAAAAGTTGTGAAATTTGGTACACTAATAGTGGACAGTGTCAGCTGTCATCCTAACCAATCTGAAGTGCCTACCTTAATCCTCTAGCGCCACCAACTGTCCAAAGTCGGACTTATGTTTATGTTAATAACTTTTGAACCGTAAGGCCTAGAATTAAAATTCTTTTTCCTCTGATTCCTTAGCTCAAGCCGATTCGAGTGCACCCTATGACGTCATTTTCCGCCATGATAGTTTTTCCGCCATTTTGAATTTTCTAAAAACGTACTTTTGCGAACTCCTCCTAGGCCGTAGCCCCGATTTTTATGAAAATTGAACCAGATCTTCTTCAGACTATGCTGACTAAAAGTTATGAGAATAAAGTTGATTCTTCAAACCGTTGTCGAATACCGCGCAAATGAATTCGACTTAGTGCGCACAAAAATAAATGTTGGGGTATATCTCTGCAATGCTTTAACATATTCCAACCAAACTTAGTACGTGTTATGGCAACCATGTTTTGAGGATGCCTGCAGAGTTTTGGCGCAGCGCCTCCTAGTGGTCAGGAGATATAAAAAAGTGAATTATTTGCTTATATCTTCTGAACGCTTTTGCCAAAAATCATAAAACTGGTCTCTTTAGATTCAGTGCGTCATGCCGAGTCCTGTGATACCAAATTTTCCCATATCGGCCATTTTGAGAGTCGGCCATTATGAATATTGTCAAAAAGTGCTATATTTTTTGAACGCATTGCCGCATCATTATGAAACTTGGTATGTGTCTTCGGGACCAAGCCCTGAAGGCACTCAAAAAGTTTTGGGGCAGCGCCACCTTGTGGTCAAAAGTTATAACCCAAATCAATAAATATGCTAATAACTTTTTATTACGTTACCCTATTGTAAAACAAATGGTCTTAATGTGTTCACTGGATCAAGCCGAGAGCACAGATAACAAATATGTCCTATTCGGACAAGCGTCCTGTTTGCCATGTTGTTTTTTCCAAAACCTACTTTTTCGAACTCCTCCCACACCGTTTGTCCGATTTTTACCAAAATTGAATCATAACATCTTCAGACCATGCTGACAAAGAGTTATGAGAATTAAGTTGATTAGTCAAACCGTTTGCGAATACCGTGCAAATGAATTTGACTTAATGCGCTCAAAAATGAAAGTCGGGCTATATCTCTGCAATGCTTTAATATTTTCTAACCAAACTTAGTAATTGTTATGGCAACCATGACTTGAGTCTGCCTGCAGAGTTTGAGGACTTTAGTTGTTTCACACATCAGTTTGGTTACTGCGCTGCCTCTAGGTCGACCGTGATAAACCATTCAATCAAAGTGCTAAAGACCATAGATGGCTTACTGGGCATTTCTGAGACTGCCAAGAGTCTTAGAAAATAGGGAATTACATAACATAACGTATTACATAGGAGCTGGACCATTAGCGATGCTGTTACCTGGGCATTTGAGTAGTCTTGGTTTTGTTAGAACTGCCGATTTAGTTTTTCACAATTTAAGTTGTAAACTGTCTAAACATACTGTATAACGTTTTGAGCATTAAAGCTCATGCCGACATAGCCGGCAGCATCAGACCAACGGCAGTGAGCATCTAAAGACATTTCAATAAGACTTTTTAGACTGAAATCTTACTGAAATGTCTTTAGATGCTTACTGCCATTGGTCTGATGCTGCCAGCCATCAACACATTGAGTCTGCCTGCAGAGTTTGAGGACCTTAGTTGTTTCACACATCAGTTTGGTTACAGCGCTGCCTCTGGATTGACGTGATAAACCATTAAATCAAAGTGCTAAAGACCGTATTGATGATTTTTGGCCATTTAGACTGAAGTCTTACTGAAATATCTTTAGATGCTTACTGCCATTGGTCTGATGCTGCCGCCATCAACACATTGAGTCTGCCTGCAGAGTTTGAGCACTCTAGTTGTTTCACACATCAGTTTGGTTACTGGTCGACGTGATAAACCATTCAATCAAAGTGCTAAAGACCGTATTGATGATTTTTCAGCCATTTAGACTGAAGTCTTATTGAAATGTCTTTAACTGCTTACTGCCATTGGTCTGATGCTGCCGCCATCAACACATTGAGGCTGCCTGCAGAGTTTGAGTCTGCCTGCAGAGTTTGAGCACTCTAGTTGTTTCACACATCAGTGAGGTTACTGCGCTGCCTCTGGGTCGACCGTGATAAACCATTCAATCAAAGTGCTAAAGACCATATTGATGATTTTTGAGCCATTTAGACTGAAGTCTTATTGAAATGTCTTTAACTGCTTACTGCCATTGGTCTGATGCTGCCACCCAGGTCGGCATGAGATTGAATGCCGCTTGTGCTTGGCCCGTCATTGCTGCTTGCAGCTATATTTATTATTATTAGGGGCCAAGCACCAGGTGCGTAGACCCTATTGTATTCAAGTAGATTTCTTATTATTATTATTATTATTATTATTATTATCCTGCAATGTAAGTCTATGGCAGCCCATAGAACCGTATGCTAAAAAGTTGTGAAATTTGGTACACTAATAGTGGACAGTGTGAGCTGTCATCCTAACCAATCTGAAGTGTCTACCTTAATCCTCTAGCGCCACCAACTGTCCAAAGTCGGACTTATGTTTATGTTAATAACTTTTGAACCGTAAGACCTAGAATTAAAATTCTTTTTCCTCTGATTCCTTAGCTCATGCCGATTCGAGTGCACCCTATGACGTCATTTTCCGCCATGATAGTTTTTCCGCCATTTTGAATTTTCTAAAAACGTACTTTTGCGAACTCCTCCTAGGCCGTAGCCCGATTTTTATGAAAATTGAACCAGATCTTCTTCAGACTATGCTGACTAAAAGTTATGAGAATAAAGTTGATTCTTCAAACCGTTGTCGAATACCGCAAATGAATTCGACTTAGTGCGCACAAAAATAAATGTTGGGGTATATCTCTGCAATGCTTTAACATATTCCAACCAAACTTAGTACGTGTTATGGCAACCATGTTTTGAGGATGCCTGCAGAGTTTTGGCGCAGCGCCTCCTAGTGGTCAGGAGATATAAAAAGTGAATTATTTGCTTATATCTTCTGAACGCTTTTGCCAAAAATCATAAAACTGGTCTCTTTAGATTCAGTGCGTCATGCCGAGTCCTGCGATACCAAATTTTCCCATATCGGCCATTTTGAGAGTCGGCCATTATGAATATTGTCAAAAAGTGCTATATTTTTTGAACGCATTGCCGCATCATTATGAAACTTGGTATGTGTCTTGGGACCAAGCCCTGAAGGCACTCAAAAGTTTTGGGGCAGCGCCACCTTGTGGTCAAAAGTTATAACCCAAATCAATAAATATGCTAATAACTTTTTATTACGTTAACCTATTGTAAAACAAATGGTCTTAATGTGTTCACTGGATCAAGCCGAGAGCACAGATAACAAATATGTCCTATTCGACAAACGTCCTGTTTGCCATGTTGTTTTTTCCGAAAACCTACTTTTTCGAACTCCTCCCACACCGTTTGTCCGATTTTTACTAAAATTGAATCATAACATCTTCAGACCATGCTGACAAAGAGTTATGAGAATTAAGTTGATTAGTCAAACCGTTTGCGAATACCATGCAAATGAATTTGACTTAATGCGCTCAAAAATGAAAGTCGGGCTATATCTCTGCAATGCTTTAATATTTTCTAACCAAACTTAGTAATTGTTATGGCAACCATGACTTGAGTCTGCCTGCAGAGTTTGAGGACTTTAGTTGTTTCACACATCAGTTTGGTTACTGCGCTGCCTCTAGGTCGACCGTGATAAACCATTCAATCAAAGTGCTAAAGACCATAGATGGCTTACTGGGCATTTCTGAGACTGCCAAGAGTCTTAGAAAATAGGGAATTACATAACATAACGTATTACATAGGAGCTGGACCATTAGCGATGCTGTTACCTGGGCATTTGAGTAGTCTTGGTTTTGTTAGAACTGCCGATTTAGTTTTTCACAATTTAAGTTGTAAACTGTCTAAACATACTGTATAACGTTTTGAGCATTAAAGCTCATGCCGACATAGCCGGCAGCATCAGACCAACGGACAGTGAGCATCTAAAGACATTTCAATAAGACTTTTTAGACTGAAATCTTACTGAAATGTCTTTAGATGCTTACTGCCATTGGTCTGATGGTGCCAGCCATCAACACATTGAGTCTGCCTGCAGAGTTTGAGGACCTTAGTTGTTTCACACATCAGTTTGGTTACAGCGCTGCCTCTGGATTGGACGTGATAAACCATTAAATCAAAGTGCTAAAGACCGTATTGATGATTTTTGGCCATTTAGACTGAAGTCTTACTGAAATATCTTTAGATTCTTACTGCCATTGGTCTGATGCTGCCGCCATCAACACATTGAGTCTGCCTGCAGAGTTTGAGCACTCTAGTTGTTTCACACATCAGTTTGGTTACTGGTCGGCCGTGATAAACCATTCAATCAAAGTGCTAAAGACCGTATTGATGATTTTTCAGCCATTTAGACTGAAGTCTTATTGAAATTTCTTTATATGCTTACTGCCGTTGGTCTGATGCTGCCGGCTATGTCGGCATGAGATTGAATGCCGCCTAGTGCTTGGCCCGTCATGGCTGCTTGCAGCTATATTTATTATTATTATTATCCTGCAATGTAAGTCTATGGCAGCCCATAGAACCGTATGCTAAAAAGTTGTGAAATTTGGTACACTAATAGTGGACAGTGTGAGCTGTCATCCTAACCAATCTGAAGTGTCTACCTTAATCCTCTAGCGCCACCAACTGTCCAAAGTCGGACTTATGTTTATGTTAATAACTTTTGAACCGTAAGACCTAGAATTAAAATTCTTTTTCCTCTGATTCCTTAGCTCATGCCGATTCGAGTGCACCCTATGACGTCATTTTCCGCCATGATAGTTTTTCCGCCATTTTGAATTTTCTAAAAACGTACTTTTGCGAACTCCTCCTAGGCCGTAGCCCGATTTTTATGAAAATTGAACCAGATCTTCTTCAGACTATGCTGACTAAAAGTTATGAGAATAAAGTTGATTCTTCAAACCGTTGTCGAATACCGCGCAAATGAATTCGACTTAGTGCGCACAAAAATAAATGTTGGGGTATATCTCTGCAATGCTTTAACATATTCCAACCAAACTTAGTACGTGTTATGGCAACCATGTTTTGAGGATGCCTGCAGAGTTTTGGCGCAGCGCCTCCTAGTGGTCAGGAGATATAAAAAGTGAATTATTTGCTTATATCTTCTGAACGCTTTTGCCAAAAATCATAAAACTGGTCTCTTTAGATTCAGTGCGTCATGCCGAGTCCTGCGATACCAAATTTTCCCATATCGCCATTTTGAGAGTCGGCCATTATGAATATTGTCAAAAAGTGCTATATTTTTTGAACGCATTGCCGCATCATTATGAAACTTGGTATGTGTCTTCGACCAAGCCCTGAAGGCACTCAAAAGTTTTGGGGCAGCGCCACCTTGTGGTCAAAAGTTATAACCCAAATCAATAAATATGCTAATAACTTTTATTACGTTACCCTATTGTAAAACAAATGGTCTTAATGTGTTCACTGGATCAAGCCGAGAGCACAGATAACAAATATGTCCTATTCGGACAAGCGTCCTGTTTGCCATGTTGTTTTTTCCAAAACCTACTTTTTCGAACTCCTCCCACACCGTTTGTCCGATTTTTACCAAAATTGAATCATAACATCTTCAGACCATGCTGACAAAGAGTTATGAGAATTAAGTTGATTAGTCAAACCGTTTGCGAATACCGTGCAAATGAATTTGACTTAATGCGCTCAAAAATGAAAGTCGGGCTATATCTCTGCAATGCTTTAATATTTTCTAACCAAACTTAGTAATTGTTATGGCAACCATGACTTGAGTCTGCCTGCAGAGTTTGAGGACTTTAGTTGTTTCACACATCAGTTTGGTTACTGCGCTGCCTCTAGGTCGACCGTGATAAACCATTCAATCAAAGTGCTAAAGACCATAGATGGCTTACTGGGCATTTCTGAGACTGCCAAGAGTCTTAGAAAATAGGGAATTACATAACATAACGTATTACATAGGAGCTGGACCATTAGCGATGCTGTTACCTGGGCATTTGAGTAGTCTTGGTTTTGTTAGAACTGCCGATTTAGTTTTTCACAATTTAAGTTGTAAACTGTCTAAACATACTGTATAACGTTTTGAGCATTAAAGCTCATGCCGACATAGCGGCAGCATCAGACCAACGACAGTGAGCATCTAAAGACATTTCAATAAGACTTTTTAGACTGAAATCTTACTGAAATGTCTTTAGATGCTTACTGCCATTGGTCTGATGGTGCCAGCCATCAACACATTGAGTCTGCCTGCAGAGTTTGAGGACCTTAGTTGTTTCACACATCAGTTTGGTTACAGCGCTGCCTCTGGATTGACGTGATAAACCATTAAATCAAAGTGCTAAAGACCGTATTGATGATTTTTGGCCATTTAGACTGAAGTCTTACTGAAATATCTTTAGATGCTTACTGCCATTGGTCTGATGCTGCCGCCATCAACACATTGAGTCTGCCTGCAGAGTTTGAGCACTCTAGTTGTTTCACACATCAGTTTGGTTACTGGTCGACCGTGATAAACCATTCAATCAAAGTGCTAAAGACCGTATTGATGATTTTTCAGCCATTTAGACTGAAGTCTTATTGAAATTTCTTTATATGCTTACTGCCGTTGGTCTGATGCTGCCGCTATGTCGGCATGAGATTGAATGCCGCCTAGTGCTTGGCCCGTCATGGCTGCTTGCAGCTATATTTATTATTATTATTATCCTGCAATGTAAGTCTATGGCAGCCCATAGAACCGTATGCTAAAAAGTTGTGAAATTTGGTACACTCATAGTGGACAGTGTGAGCTGTCATCCTAACCAATCTGAAGTGTCTACCTTAATCCCTCTAGCGCCACCAACTGTCCAAAGTTGGACTTATGTTTATTCTAATAACTTTTGAACCGTAAGGCCTAGAATTAAAATTCTTTTTCCTCTGATTCCTTAGCTGCCGATTCGATTGCACCCTCTGACGTCATTTTCCGCCATGATAGTTTTTCCGCCATTTTGAATTTTCTAAAAAACGTACTTTTGCGAACTCCTCCTAGGCCGTAGCCCCGATTTTCACGAAAATTGAACCAGATCATCTTCAGACTATGCTGACTAAAAGTTATGAGAATAAAGTTGATTCTTCAAACCGTTGTCAAATACCGCAAATAAATTCGACTTAGTGCGCACAAAATTAAATGTTGGGGTATATCTCTGCAATGCTTTAACATATTCCAACCAAACTTAGTACGTGTTAAGGCAACCATGATTTGAGGATGCCTGCAGAGTTTTGGCGCAGCGCCTCCTACTGGTCAGGAGATATAAAAAAGTGAATTATTTGCTTATATCTTCTGAACGCTTTTGCCAAAAATCATAAAACTGGTCTCTTTAGATTCAGTGCGTCATGCCGAGTCCTGCAATACCAAATTTTCCCATATCGGCCATTTTGAGAGTCGGCCATTATGAATATTGTCAAAAAGTGCTATATTTTTTGAACGCATTGCCGCATCATTATGAAACTTGGTATGCGTCTTCGGCATCAAGCCCTGAAGGGACTCAAAAGGTTTTGGAGCAGCGCCACCTTGTGGTCAAAAGTTATAACCACATTCACAAATATGCTAATAACTTTTGATTCCGTTACCCTATTGTAAAACAAATGCTCTTATTGTGTTCACTGGATCAAGCCGAGAGCACAGATAACAAATATGTCCTATTCGGCCAGATTTCCTGTTTGCCATGTTGTCTTTCTTTAAAAACCTACTTTTTCGAACTCCTCCCACACCGTTTGTCTAATTTTTACCAAAATTGAATCATAACATCTTCAGACCATGCTGACAAAGAGGTATGAGAATTAAGTTGATTAGTCAAACCGTTTGCGAATACCGTGCAAATGAATTTGACTTAATGCGCTCAAAAATTAAAGTCAGGCTATATCTCTGCAATGCTTTAATATTTTCTAACCAAACTTAGTAATTGTTATGGCAACCATGACTTGAGTCTGCCTGCTGAGTTTGAGGACTTTAGTTGTTTCACACATCAGTTTGGTTACTGCGCTGCCTCTAGGTCGACCGTGATAAACCATTCAATCAAAGTGCTAAAGACCATAGATGGCTTACTGGGCATTTCTGAGACTGCCAAGAGTCTTAGAAAATAGGGAATTACATAATATAACGTATTACTTAGGAGCTGGACCATTAGCGATGCTGTTACGTGGGCATTTGAGTAGTCTTGGTTTTTAGAACTGCCGATTTAGTTTTTCACAATTTAAGTTGTAAACTGTCTAAACATACTGTATAACGTTTTGAGCATTAAAGCTCATGCCGACATAGCCGGCAGCATCAGATAACGGCAGTGAGCATCTAAAGACATTTCAATAAGACTTTTTAGACTGAAGTCTTATTGAAATGTCTTTAACTGCTTACTGCCATTGGTCTGATGCTGCCGCCATCAACACATTGAGTCTGCCTGCAGAGTTTGAGCACTCTAGTTGTTTCACACATCAGTTTGGTTACTGGTCGATCGTGATAAACCATTCAATCAAAGTGCTAAAGACCGTATTGATGATTTTTCAGCCATTTAGACTGAAGTCTTATTGAAATTTCTTTATATGCTTACTGCCGTTGGTCTGATGCTGCCGGCTATGTCGGCATGAGATTGAATGCCGCCTAGTGCTTGGCCCGTCATGGCTGCTTGCAGTTATATTTAGGGGCCAAGCACCAAGGTGCGTAGCCCCTATTGTATTCGTTAGATTTCTTATTATTATTATTATTCCGCATGGGAGTCTATGGTAGGCCATAGAACCGTATGCTAAAAAGTTGTGAAATTTGGTACACTAAAAGTGGACAGTGTGAGCTGTCATCCTGACAAATCTGAAGTGTCTACCTTAATCCTCTAGCGCCACCAACTGTCCAAAGTCGGACTTATGTTTATGTTAATAACTTTTGAACCGTAAGGCCTAGAATTAAAATTCTTTTTCCTCTGATTCCTTAGCTCATGACGATTCGATTGCACCCTATGACGTCATTTTCCGCCATGATAGTTTTTCCGCCATTTTGAATTTTCTAAAAATGTACTTTTGCGAACTCCTCCTAGGCCGTTTGTCCGATTATCTCGAAAATTGAACCAGATCATCTTCCGGCTATGCTGACAAAAAGTTATTAAAAGAAAGTTGATTCGTTAAACCGTTTTGAAAACCGCGCAAATAAAATTGACTTAATGCGCATAAAAATGAAAGTCAGGCTATATCTCTGCAATGCTTTAACATATTCCAACCAAACTTAGTACATGTTATTGCAACTAAGATTTGAGGATGCCTGCAGAGTTTTGGCGCAGCGCCCTAGTGGTCAGGAGATATGAAAAAGTGAATTATTTGCTTATATCTTCTGAACGCTTTTGCCAAAAATCATAAAACTGGTCTCTTTAGATTCAGTGCGTCATGCCGAGTCCTGCGATACCAAATTTTCCCATATCGCCATTTTGAGCGCCGCCATTATGAATATTGTCAAAAGTGCTATATTTTTGAACGCATTGCTGCATCATTATGAAACTTGGTATGTGTCTTCGACCAAGCCCTGAAGGTACTCAAAAGTTTTGGGGAGCGCCACCTTGTGGTCAAAAGTTATAACCCAAATCAATAAATATGCTAATAACTTTTTATTACGTTAACCTATTGTAAAACAAATGGTCTTAATGTGTTCACTGGATCAAGCCGAGAGCACAGATACCAAATATGTCCTATTCGACAAATGTCCTGTTTGCCATGTTGTCTTTCTTTAAAACCCTACTTTTTCGAACTCCTCCCACACCGCTTGTCCGATTTTCACCAAAATTGAACCAGATCTTCTTCAGACTATGATGACAAAAAGTTATTAAAAGAAAGTTGATTCGTCAAACCGCTGTCGAATACTGCGCAAATGAAATCAACTTAGTGCGCACAAAAATAAAAGTCAGGCTATATCTCTGCAATGCTTTAATATTTTCTAACCAAACTTAGTATGTGTTATGTCAACCATGACTTGAGTCTGCCTGCTGAGTTTGAGGACCTTAGTTGTTTCACACATCAGTGTGGTTACTGCGCTGCCTCTGGATTGGACGTGATAAACCATTCAATCAAAGTGCTAAAGATCGTATTGATGATTTTTCAGCCATTTAGACTGAAGTCTTATTGAAATGTCTTTAACTGCGCACTGCCGTTGGTCTGATGCTGCCGGCCATCAACACATTGAGTCTGCCTGCAGAGTTTGAGCACTCTAGTTGTTTCACACATCAGTTTGGTTACTGCGCTGCCTCTAGGTCGACCGTGATAAACCATTCAATCAAAGTGCTAAAGACCGTATTGATGATTTTTCAGCCATTTAGACTGAAGTCTTATTGAAATTTCTTCATATGCTTACTGCCGTTGGTCTGATGCTGCCGGCTATGTCGGCATGAGATTGAATGCCGGCCTTGTGCTTGGCCTCGTCATTGCTGCTTGCAGCTATATTTAGGGGCCAAGCACCAATGCGTAGCCCCTATTGTATTCGTTAGATTTCTTATTATTATTATTATTCCGCATGGGAGTCTATGGTAGGCCATAGAACCGTATGCTAAAAAGTTGTGAAATTTGGTACACTAAAAGTGGACAGTGTGACCTGTCATCCTGACAAATCTGAAGTGTCTACCTTAATCCCTCTAGCGCCACCAACTGTCCAAAGTCGGACTTATGTTTATGTTAATAACTTTTGAACCGTAAGGCCTAGAATTAAAATTCTTTTTTCCTCTGATTCCTTAGCTCATGACGATTCGATTACACCCTATGACGTCATTTTCCGCCATGATAGTTTTTCCGCCATTTTGAATTTTCTAAAAAATGTACTTTTGCGAACTCCTCCTAGGCCGTTTGTCCGATTATCTCGAAAATTGAACCAGATCATCTTCCGGCTATGCTGACAAAAAGTTATTAAAAGAAAGTTGATTCGTTAAACCGTTTTGAAAACGCGCAAATAAAATTGACTTAATGCGCATAAAAATGAAAGTCAGGCTATATCTCTGCAATGCTTTAACATATTCCAACCAAACTTAGTACATGTTATTGCAACTAAGATTTGAGGATGCCTGCAGAGTTTTGGCGCAGCGCCTCCTAGTGGTCAGGAGATATGAAAAAGTGAATTATTTGCTTATATCTTCTGAACGCTTTTGCCAAAAATCATAAAACTGGTCTCTTTAGATTCAGTGCGTCATGCCGAGTCCTGCGATACCAAATTTTCCCATATCGGTCATTTTGAGCGTCGGCCATTATGAATATTGTCAAAAGTGCTATATTTTTGAACGCATTGCTGCATCATTATGAAACTTGGTATGTGTCTTCGGACCAAGCCCTGAAGGTACTCAAAAGTTTTGGGGAGCGCCACCTTGTGGTCAAAAGTTATAACCCAAATCAATAAATATGCTAATAACTTTTTATTACGTTAACCTATTGTAAAACAAATGGTCTTAATGTGTTCACTGGATCAAGCCGAGAGCACAGATACCAAATATGTCCTATTCGACAAATGTCCTGTTTGCCATGTTGTCTTTCTTTAAAACCCTACTTTTTCGAACTCCTCCCACACCGTTTGTCCGATTTTCACCAAAATTGAACCAGATCTTCTTCAGACTATGATGACAAAAAGTTATTAAAAGAAAGTTGATTCGTCAAACCGTTGTCGAATACTGCGCAAATGAAATCAACTTAGTGCGCACAAAAATAAAAGTCAGGCTATATCTCTGCAATGCTTTAATATTTTCTAACCAAACTTAGTATGTGTTATGTCAACCATGACTTGAGTCTGCCTGCTGAGTTTGAGGACCTTAGTTGTTTCACACATCAGTGTGGTTACTGCGCTGCCTCTGGATTGGACGTGATAAACCATTCAATCAAAGTGCTAAAGATCGTATTGATGATTTTTCAGCCATTTAGACTGAAGTCTTATTGAAATGTCTTTAACTGCGCACTGCCGTTGGTCTGATGCTGCCGCCATCAACACATTGAGTCTGCCTGCAGAGTTTGAGCACTCTAGTTGTTTCACACATCAGTTTGGTTACTGCGCTGCCTCTAGGTCGACCGTGATAAACCATTCAATCAAAGTGCTAAAGACCGTATTGATGATTTTTCAGCCATTTAGACTGAAGTCTTATTGAAATTTCTTCATATGCTTACTGCCGTTGGTCTGATGCTGCCGGCTATGTCGGCATGAGATTGAATGCCGGCCTTGTGCTTGGCCCCGTCATTGCTGCTTGCAGCTATATTTATTATTATTATTATTCCGCATGGGAGTCTATGGTAGGCCATAGAACCGTATGCTAAAAAGTTGTGAAATTTGGTACACTAAAAGTGGACAGTGTGAGCTGTCATCCTGACAAATCTGAAGTGTCTACCTTAATCCCTCTAGCGCCACCAACTGTCCAAAGTCGGACTTATGTTTATGTTAATAACTTTTGAACCGTAAGGCCTAGAATTAAAATTCTTTTTCCTCTGATTCCTTAGCTCATGACGATTCGATTGCACCCTATGACGTCATTTTCCGCCATGATAGTTTTTCCGCCATTTTGAATTTTCTAAAAATGTACTTTTGCGAACTCCTCCTAGGCCGTTTGTCCGATTATCACGAAAATTGAACCAGATCATCTTCCGGCTATGCTGACAAAAAGTTATTAAAAGAAAGTTGATTCGTCAAACCGTTTTGAATACCGCGCAAATAAAATTGACTTAATGTGCATAAAAATGAAAGTCAGGCTATATCTCTGCAATGCTTTAACATATTCTCACCAAACTTAGTACATGTTATTGCAACTAAGATTTGAGGATGCCTGCAGAGTTTTGGCGCAGCGCCTCCTAGTGGTCAGGAGATATGAAAAAGTCAATTATTTGCTTATATCTTCTGAACGCTTTTGCCAAAAATCATAAAACTGGTCTCTTTAGATTCAGTGCGTCATGCCGAGTCCTGCGATACCAAATTTTCCCATATCGCCATTTTGAGCGTCGGCCATTATGAATATTGTCAAAAAGTGCTATATTTTTTAACGCATTGCCGCATCATTATGAAACTTGGTATGTGTCTTCGGGACCAAGCCCTGAAGGTACTCAAAAGTTTTGGGGCAGCGCCACCTTGTGGTCAAAAGTTATAACCCAAATCAATAAATATGCTAATAACTTTTATTACGTTAACCTATTGTAAAACAAATGGTCTTAATGTGTTCACTGGATCAAGCCGAGAGCCCAGATACCAAATATGTCCTATTCGGACAAACGCCCTGTTTGCCATGTTGTTTTTTTCCAAAACCTACTTTTTCAAACTCCTCCCACACCGCTTTGTCCGATTTTCACCAAAATTGAACCAGATCTTCTTCAGACTATGATGACAAAAAGTTATTAAAAGAAAGTTGATTCGTCAAACCGTTTTCGAATACTGCGCAAATGAAATCAACTTAGTGCGCACAAAAATAAAAGTCAGGCTATATCTCTGCAATGCTTTAATATTTTCTAACCAAACTTAGTACGTGTTATGTCAACCATGACTTGAGTCTGCCTGCTGAGTTTGAGGACCTTAGTTGTTTGACACATCAGTTTGGTTACAGCGCTGCCTCTAGGTCGACCGTGATAAACCATTCAATCAAAGTGCTAAAGACCATATTGATGATTTTTCAGCCATTTAGACTAAAGTCTTATTGAAATGTCTTTAACTGCTTACTGCCATTGGTCTGATGCTGCCAGCCATCAACACATTGAGTCTGCCTGCAGAGTTTGAGCACTCGAGTTGTTTCACACATCAGTTTTGTTACTGCGCTGCCTCTAGGTCGACCGTGATAAACCATTCAATCAAAGTGCTAAAGACCGTATTGATGATTTTTCAGCCATTTAGACTAAAGTCTTATTGAAATTTCTTTATATGCTTACTGCCGTTGGTCTGATGCTGCCGGCTATGTCGGCATGAGATTGAATGCCGGCCTAGTGCTTGGCCCCGTCATTGCTGCTTGCAGCTATATTTATTATTATTATTATGTTTTCCTCTGTGTCTTCTAGGTGACAGAGCAGAGGGAGCAGAGGCAACACTAGAGCTAGGTTTAAAAAAGCTGACATTGACTGTAGCACAGAAACACAAAGAGGACTCTGGTGATGAACAAGGTGATGACCCTGGCTATGTGAGCCCTGAAATCCCCCCAGCCAGCTCAACTACTACCATTTTGCTCCTCAACAGTGTCTAAATGAGTATATGAGTATGTATTTCAATTGTCACCTCAACTAGAGTGAAAGTCAAAAGACTGTAAGAAAAACCAAGTTTATTAAGGTGTAGTCAAGAGATATGTGTCTTTGTTAATTTACCATATGGAAAAGTATTGTTCTTATATTACAAGATGCCAGGTACAGGGCTTCACACTTTTACATACTCATAGGAGGAAGGTCATGGGATCCAACCCTAATGCCCTAATGCTATTGTAGGTTCTCTCTTAGGATTCTGTTGAATTCACCAGAAAGATGTCAATGCAACAAGAGTGTGTGTGTGTGTGTGTGTGTGTGTGTGTGTGTGTGTGTGTGTGTGTGTGTGTGTGTGTGTGTGTGTGTGTGTGTGTGTGTGTGTGTGTGTGTGTGTGTGTGTGTGTGTGTGTGTGTGTGCGTGCGTGTGCACGTGTGTGTGCGTGTGTGCGTGTGTGTGTGTGCACGTGCGTGTGTGTGTGTGTGTGATGTGGGGAGGGTCTCTCAGTGTTAGTCCCAATTGTTCCAGTACCTGTGTCACCTGCACCTGTAAAGCATAAACAGTAGAGTGTATGCTTTATATTTTTTCATAGAAAAATAATGCTCTGTGTTGCCATTGCACTGATTACATTTAACATTTCTGCAAAATACTGTGCCATAAATCAATGCCATTGGGTATTGTACGTTTATGCCTAACGTCTGTGCTTTAGCTTACATAGTCTTACTGTAGAGCAATACTTTAGCTTTTAATTGATGTGTGTTGTAAACTTTATTGACGCAACACTAAGACAGAGACATTTTGTATTATTGTAAATAGGAAACCAGTTCTCTTAATTGTCTCTATATTGTAGGTGTACTCCTGTATTAACATTGATATAATCTGTAGGAAGGTGAAAGCTATAACATTCAATATGAAGTCTGAACAGATGGAAAGACTGAATTGAGTAAACAATAGTTGTCTTCCACTAAGATTTGGATGTGTGTTAAAAGAGATCAGTATCTGATTGCTCATTTATAATGTGTCAAACTATTCTGTTGGACAAATATTCTATATTTATACTTGTGTTATTGTATATGATTTTTTTGTGTGTTAACTGTTTGATAATAAATAAATGTGCTTCACAAAACTGTTTCTTAGTTTGGTTTTTGGAAACTTTGTGGAACCTCCGTTAGTGTAATTTTGTACATTATAATCACTATAATTAAATCTCAAAGCAAGTGCCACAAAATGCCTATAAAGATTACTTAATCTACTGCCCATTTTCTGCTGAAAGTGTTTTTTCTCTTTCCTCATCCAACTTTGAAACGGTAGTCTGAACACAACTTCTTGTGTCCTCTGTCTCCTGACTTGAGTTAGGA